>CAFUXE010003101.1:138355-158971 GCA_903364295.1 Serranus cabrilla
CTCGCATACACTCGGTCTCCTTTGTGGCGCTCCTGTCTTTTGTAAAAATGGGCGGACGGGCTGAGCTGACAGAGGCTGACACGGTGGAACGCCACAGCAAACTGAAATCCATCCTGTCAGTTTAGAATCAGTGTCAGTCATTTTACAAGGTTAAAGATAGCTTTGCCTAATGTGCTGTCAGATACAAACAAACACGTACAGCGCAGCGGCCTCACCGCACATACACAATCACAAACAAGCTAGAAAGTCCGCTCACACATCCACACGCCGCACTCCAGGAGAAGACCGCATTAACTCACCCACCTACATGACCTAAAATGGTAATTCAGCATATCTGTGTATGAGAATTGGATATTCCTGAGTGTGTGTGTGTGTGTGTATGTGTGTGTGAACCCCATCTCAGCCCTATCACCCCCGTGACAGACACAGTGCCACAGAAATGTCTTGGGGCGCCTCGCCCAATGTCTTGACAATAGTCTCAGTGTGTGTGAGTGACAGAGAGTGACTCGGGGACACAGAGGGGGCGTTATACTGGGTAGAAGGCACGCACGCACGCACACACACATACCCAGACACACACACACGCGTTAAAGAGGGAAGACACTGCACTCTTTCTCTCCCTCTGCGCTATTTCTCATTCCCTCTCTCCCTGACGCAGAGAGACTCAATCATTCTCACACTCTGTCTCCTTTGACGCAGAGGAAAAACATAAAACAACTGCTCCCTCACTCTCTCTCTCTCTCTCTCTCTCTCTCTCTCTCTCCTTTGCTGTGTGTGTGTATGTGTGTGTGCAAGCTCAGACTGTATAATTAATACTGCTTTCATTTTCTTTGAGCTATGAAGTATGCTTTTGGTATGCAAACAGACTTCTTGCATGTGAGTGTGTGTGTGTGTGTGATTTTGTGCGTGTGTGCTGTTCGATACACCAGAGACCGAGTGCAGAGTCGGGCCATTGAGCGGAAAGGAGAAAGAAGGAGGAGAGTTAATGAGAAAGCAGGGGAGAATCCAACCCGTTACCATCGATAACCTCACACCACACTTCAAGCATATACGTACCCTGGCTCCATTTTTGCAGTCCCCTTTGAAAAATTATGGTTCAGCATTAGGGTTAAAAAATGACTTCAGTGAACTCATATCCAGCAGAGTTTCAGAGAGCTGAGCCTCTGCTGAGGAGTCGGCCTGATGATTATGCGACTCCTGGCATTAAAAAAAATGTTTAAAAATGCTAATTATTCCACAGCTACTGCAGGAGAGTAGTTAGGCTGCAGCTGGAAACATGTTTGCTGCATACTAAATTACAGGTATACACCGCACTAATTCATTCAGAATGAGTGAATGTATATTCTCATACCAGTGTATGAATGTCAGCTGAAACCAGAGACTTATAGTGGGTCATCTGGGGATAAAAGGGTTTATGAAATGTGAAATATATTACAATACAGACATCCAGAGTGGGGATTTCTTTGTGTTAGGTCATCAGGGCATATTGTAGGACAACAGCTAATGCACTTTTCAATATGGATTTATTTGTAGATGAATTTCTTGATTAATTGATGAATATGTGGCCTATAAAATGTAAAAAAGAAAAAAAAAAAAGGCGGTTTTCCAAAGTCCAAGTTAGTGATGTTAAACAGCTGAATTCATGAAGTCTAAAATCTAGATATACAGCTTATAATCATAGGCTAAGAAAATCTGAAAGTATTCACACTTCTCAAACTTAAGTCTGTGAATTATAACAATTTTGCTTAAAAATTAAGTCTTGCTCAAATTTAAAAAAAAAAAATGGATGCTGCTTTTCGTTTATGAAGCAGTGCTGGGGCAAACATGGAGAATACACACATAGGCTTCGCTTCATATATATTGTTAATATATATATCATGATACAGTGTTTACCATTATTGAGACATGAAGTCACCTGTACCAGGTAGACGGTTTTGTCGGTATTGCACAGCCCTAATGTTGAGCAAATAAATAATGAATGGCGTTATTGTTTCAGCTGTAATCTATTGATCTTGCATAGTGTTGCTCTGCCGTTAGAGACTCAGCATCTCCAAAGTGTTGATTTTCCATAAACTATAAGACTGTCTGGCTTTAAGCTTTGAGACCGTGTATTTTCAAGATAATCCAATGACTTTTTAAAGCTTATGAAGGGGAAAAAGGGATATATGGTTTTGATGTGACAGCAACAAGCTCCGGTCTCCGGTATATAATATTTGCATGACTTAATTCTTTGTAGGGAAAAGCGCAATCTTTGAATTGGGCACTTTGTAGATGCAAGTGCACAGGCTAATGTCTACATGTTAGTGTGTAGTGTGTAAATTGGCTTCCTAACAATCCAGATCTCAGACTCACATTCTACATAAAGCCCCATATGGGAGTAGGGGGATGAATTATTAAACCATTCATAATGATCATGCCATATGAGAGTAACAACGCTTTGTAAAAGTCACGCAGAGCCATTTTCCTGCAGCAGCGACTCAACACGCACATGAAAATAACACAGGCTTCTTTGATATTCAATTAGTAGTTTAGTCAATAATTCTGAATTCAACGTTTGATCACCCTTGAAACGATACTGCTGCCGCTGCTGCTGCTAAAGCTTTGTGGTTGAGATCCACTTAAAATGTGGCCAAGCAGCATGCTTGACTTCTGCCTTTTAGATAAATCAGGAAAAAAAAAGAGGGGGAGGGGGGGTTGGAAGAAACACCCATGGAGAGCATGTTGAGGTGAAATCGTCGATTCAACACATTTTTGATAGAAGGCTCCCTGTGACGGCTCTGCTGGATTAAAAAGGCCCGTCGTCAGCAAAGGCCGGCATTAAGAAACACTCTCACACATCTAATTCTAATCAAAGCCTGCTCTTTTTAAACAGCCGTGAAAGCTTTCATGTTAACACGACACCGCGACCAAAGCTTTATTCACGCTTTTAAAAGCAACTGACCGGTCAATGAGCGCGCATGTGTGCCTGCACCTGACAATACGCCATATCTGTGTCGACACACTCTATCCCCGCTTCTCATCTTACCGGTGATACTGTGTGTGACTCCCCCAACCATGCATAAATTGCCAGTGATCCCCACTTACACTGTGCACGCCTGTGTGTATGTCTGCCTGCATGCACATTGGGATGTGTATATTTTTCCACGCCATCTCAGGTTGTTGGCTCAGATGTGTGTATTCTTTTATCCAGCCAATTAGGGGTTGCCATTTCATCCCCACGGAAACCTGTTTGGGCCTAATTGGCAGACAGATTTGCATGACTTTGATTACATTTTTCATGCGCTTGTGTTTAAGTTGGTGTGCATGTCGGAGAGTCAGTAAGAGTGTGTTGCTTTGTTTTTGTTGGTTTCATTTCCATTTTTTAGTTGCCGTCTTCATAACATCTCTGTATTTGTGAAACAGGAGAACTCAGCCTCTTAAATAATGCATGTCCGACTTGTACCTGTGCAGTGTTGACCCATTAGGATCCAGTTTTACTGTAATGCTGTGCAATTACTGCGCTGTATTAGGAGCACGCCATTGATTTAAAGTGCAGTTTAATTTATCAAAGTTCTGTTTGTTTTGGCGTGGGAGTGTCTGTGTGTAGACGGGAGAAGAAAAAAAGAAAAAGGAAAATCATATCTTACACATTATGGATGATGGTTATAGTTGAAGTTATTCATTTGTAATGGCCGCAGGAGAGAGTTTGAAGCCGTGCGGTGTGAGCGTGTGATTATGCAGTCTGTGTGAGTACGTGTGTGTCAAACAGGTCAAACTATTTTAATGCCTGTGTTTGAAGGCACCAGGGGGATTTCTCTCTGGCTGCTTCTTGTAGTTCAACTCTACCTGTCCATGTGTGTGTATATGTGTGTGTGCATAGGTAGGCACCTGTTATACGATCTATTTCTGACACAACAAGCAAGTGGGGCTGAACAAGGATCAAAACACACACATGCACACATACATTGAAGCGGTATAATATGGGGCATTGCTGCAGGCAGGGAGCAGCCCACTCAGATTTATGTAACTTCTTCGATAGGGCAGGTAGAAAGCTCTCATTCTCTCACACACATTTACACACACTCACACCAAAATAGCCCGGAGAGTCTGAGCTGGCTTTACTCGCACTCTTCTCCTAACCCTGGACCCATATACCTCATTTCTATCTTTTTCATTCCGTCTCCTCCCTCTCCATTCTCTCCATCAGCTCTCCGCCCCTGGGCGATACCTAAGAACACATTCCTATCTTGTAGCTCCACATCTCCCCCCTACCACTCACTGAAGCGTCATCTTTTTCTCCCAGTTGCCTTATTTCTTCTCATCTCCCTGCCCAGCTCTCATAACCCCCCTCCTCCACCATGCCGGTTTTCTAAGCCATGGGTACCGACCAGGAATTTCTTTTCTCCTCTTCCACTCATTTTAAGTCTCTTCCGCTCCCCCCTTTCTCTTCCTCTATCTCCATCTTGATCTTCCGATGTATCTATCTTCCACCAACAATTCTAAAACAGATGGCTACACCATGCCTGGGGCAAAAACATTGGCTATGGACTACAGCGCTACCAGGGCCAGTCTTTCACACTCACGCAAGATCTAATAAGCTGATATCCGGCGAGAAATGTGCTCTGATTCGCCAGTAGCAAAAATGCATTAACCATATTGCACAGTGGAGATATTCACACCTTAGGCTTATTCCTTGGTAGCATGCTTAATTTTATTCAATCAGAAAAACTGAAAAGTAAAGATTAAAGCTGACTTTAACCACGGTCTAACACAGGGGAAGAGCGGCGGAGGAGAATGGAGAGGGTTGTTAAGAGCCATTTGTAAAATTTAAAGAAACTATTAAGTGTTATTAAAAAAAAGTTTGGAACCATTAAAAAAACACGTTTTGAAAAGATGGATCCAGATGGAGAGTGATGAAAAGAGATGAAACCACTTAGGGAGAACAGAGAGATCAATCAGAGGGAAGACAGACGGAGGAGGATGTGGGTGTGTGTGGTGGGAGGGGGAGTAGGCAGACATGGGGGATGGAGGGCTGGAAAGAGACGCTTTTTTATTGGATGAGTTACACAGCGATGAGTTCAGAGGCAGACAGTACAGGCAACTAGTCGATGGAATATTCAATCATTCATAATGGTGTGCTTGAAAGATTTTCTTGTCATTTTTGTTTTATAAGGTTTTACATTTAGTTTTGTACCTGCAAAAACTCTGTTTGGAAAGTTTGTATATTCAGGTCTGCATGTGCTTCTGGCCTTCAATTTTTCAACATGAGGTTCCTGCCTGTATACTTTCATTTTGTGAATTCAGTTCTATGGCTTGAAGCTTAATTTTACAACCTGTGAAGTAGAAAAAAATACCATGTGCAGGTCCGTGTTCACAGATTTTGACAGGTTTGCAAGGTGTTTAGGTTTGGTACGCTTCTTTTTAAAGAAAACAGAGGAGGACATTTAACTGTTGCTTGGAGCTGCTTAACAACAAAGGCTGTTGATAGATATGAAGATAGAAATCTTTCTAAAGTCTATAACAGAGGTAATTACGGCATTGGTATGCTCACTGGAAAATAAAGTGCTTGTTGGATTGTCGTTTTGTAACTTTTGAAACATGGTGGGCGGAGGTGATACAGTGAGGGAGGGTTTGCAATTCTCTGTCAAACTGAATTCTTTCAGTCTTCACACCTTCGTGTCTGTCACTTTTCGTGTGTACAACATTAAAATGCGTTAGAGTGTGTTGACTGAGAGGGAACTGGGAGGCAGTGTGATACAGCCAGGTACGAACAATTAGGTCTGTAGACGTGGTCAGACAAGACAGCGGCTTGCTTCAGGCAGAAAGGATGTTCCTAATTATTAACTTCCCTGAAGTCTTGAACAAGTCAACTAATCTAAAAGTAAGAAAACAGAAAAAAAACAAATGGAACATTTTTACATTTTAAATATATAAATTGTGACAAGGTGGTGGTGAGATCAGGGGCAGCTGATGTGTTCAGATCAGAGCAGCTGCTGCTGCTGCTGCAGGCTCCCCACAGAAACAGCTGAGACACCCCATTTAAATATGTACATTAATAAGAATGATAATCATTTTCATAATAATCTTAACAGTCAAGTGTTTCTGGTGGTAACGAGTAGCAAAATCTATCCCTAACCCTAGCTGACCAATCGCGAGCATCCCTTTACTGAACCTTCAGAGGTGGACCGAGCACTTGGGATTTCTTTCACTGCACAACTTGTAAGATTAAGCTTCAAGCCATAGAAGCGAATGCACAAACTTATAAGTTTACAGACAGAAATCTTAATGCTCAGACTTTCAAAATTAAGCCCTCGAGCAGAGACTTGAAAATATAAACTTTCAGAAGAGAGTTAACAGCAACAAAACTTAAATGTACAAGCAGATAAAAAGTGCACAAATTTGACAAAATGAAGCTGATAATATTCTGTCCATCCACTAGATAAGATAAAAGTCACTCACACACACACTGCCCTCTGCGCTGACACCTGGAACATCCACGAGCGAGGTAAACCAATTTCAATCACTTCAGCTCACTTCACTTCCGTTTGATTCCGTTTGAGTTGACTCGATCCAACTCGATTCCACACAATTTGAATGATTTAGTTGAGCTGAGTTGGGCTGAGTCCAGTTCAGTTCAATTCAAAATCCATTCAAGTCAATTTAATTCAACCCGACTCAATGCCACTTAATGCACCGCAGATTCTTTTGTGTAGGTGGATAAAACCAGTCACAGGGCTACTAAGCTGTCTTGAATCCCTGTCTAGTGCGAGAAAGAGAGCTTTTGTTTGGCAATATTGGGTAAAATTGCTCAACCCACAGACAGCCATTAAGGTAATGCTGGAAGGCAGATGAGCTGAATGCAGAGCTGTTCAACACAGAGCAGAGTCTTCAAGAAGCAAATAAAAGGAAGCATCTCAGCGAGGGGCTTGCTATGTAGGTCTTTGTGTGTGTTCGAGTGTGTGTGTCAGCGAGTTAAGAGAGAGTGTGTTTGTAGCCTCTACGGATGTGTGTGATTCTAGGAGACAGAGTGTGCTCGGGCTTGTGCATGTGATTCGATCCAGAGGGAATGGAAGAAGAAACTGATGTAAGAGCCGGAAAACTTTACTCTCCGCTCGTGTGTCATCATATTCTTATCAGAGTTCGTCAGCTTGCGGTGAAAAGTGTATATGCACAAGGATCTGGGAGGGTGTGTAATTATGTGCTATTATGTACACACAACAGCGTGTTTCACTGGGCACGTCTGTGTGTGTTAAAATCACACGTCTGACAGTGTGCGCTGTGCGTGTCTTCGCCTCAGCTTGTCTGTGCGTGTGCGTCGGAATGACATTCCCACATTCCTGCCATTTCACAGACAGCTTGAAACAAAAGCTGAAGGGAGGAGTTGTTAACACAGTAACATTATCAGCTGAACAGCCTGTCTGTATTATCTTGTGTGGTAAACAGCCAAGACAGACAGGGGACTTCCAATCACATTCCAGCTTTGGGTGACCTTGATGTGTGAGGAAACAATTTCTCTCCCTCTGCCTCCCGCAATCTCACTCCCTCTGATTCTCCCCTCGCTTTGTCTCTCTGTCTTTGTCCTGAGCTCACACACATAGAAACACACCCACACACTTCTTTGATTTAACACAATTTTAAGGACGTCCTGCTGACTTTCATTTCATATTGACGCCTAAAACTAATCTCAAGCCTGAATCCTATTCTAATAACCCAAAACTAATGTATAATTTTTGAGCTTTCTTCTTCATTTGGACGTAGGTCTTACCTACTCCGGCCCCTGAGTGAATGCAGCATGGCAGCAGTAGCTGCAGTCCTCCATCACTTTCCAGACTCAGCTGCAGCACTTCTGTGCAATCGAGGAGATTTTGACAGCGTTCATAGCCCAAAGCACAATCAGTGTAGTTCACCAGAAGTCAGAAGGAAATAGAGGAAAAATGGTTGCTTCAAGATGCAGCTAAAGCATGTCCAGTGTAGAGAGGGTGTTACAGCACTTTCACATCTTCCATATTTGATGAAGTTCAAATGAAATCTGCTGATGGAGTGACTGGGCGACAATCTCCTACAATCTCACTGGAGTTTCATGCTTTCCTCATGACAACTAGGCAGCACAGCCAATCAAAATCTTATCAAAATCTCAATATGGACTGTGTAATATCCAAAGTGCAGCAGAAGCAATATTTGTAAAAGGCAAAATATGTGTCAGTGGAGTACTGTGGAGCTGCAGAGATATCCCGGCCTACAAAATAGATCCTACAGAAATGTCTTTGGTCCAAATAATGAAAATGAGAATACTCATGTGATAATGGTCATTCTCTTCAATATTCTAAATCATATTACAACTGCAGTATTAATCAAAAATAATTGCTATTTGATTTTTTTCAGCCCAAATGACAAAGTTAATCTATTGAGGAAGAATGTGAGATGAGGTTAACTCGAGTGAGTTTGCATAAGTGAAGAAAAAGGAAATTAAACACCTGCAGCATCAAAACATCCTTATTAAACTTTTATGGCATGGAGTAAGTGTGGAGGCTTCATTTGAACTCTAGTGTGGCCTAAACAACTCTGCAATGGGATGAAGGGAACTTGAACCATAGATAAAACACGTTTCATTCACAGATTCTGTGTCTGAGGATATGTGACAGAAATATAAATATTAAAAAGCTTAACTAAACAGAATTACAGGATTTGTTTGTCTGCTTATCCGAGCAGATATGAAATGATCCATCTCCTGCATACTGTAGTTATCAAAGACCGTTATGTAAACACACTTACATGAATGAGGGATTTTCTTTCCTCCACGTTTGTAGTTAAAGATTTGATTAAAGATTAATCACAATTTTTTAAGAGTTACCATCAGAAAGGATGAAGGAAGCCAAAAGTTGCAACAAAGTGTTTGTGTGATCAGTTACCCGAAGAAACTGACTGTTGGACACAGAACTGTCCAATGAACAGTCAGTCAAAGTGAGTTCATGTCAACCCAAAATCAGAATTACATATTCTTTTTTCCCGCCTGTGGTGCTATTTATCTACTGTAGATGGCACTCGTCTTGTGGTGTTAAAAAACAGACCTTGATAGCCAAGTCTAATTCCAGAAATCATGACTTTGTTGTGAGCACTATACTACAAGCCAGGCACAACAGTCGCAAAAACAATCCAGATAGATGAAGAAAAATATGTATTTTTGATTTCCGAGTGACCACACAAAGGACCAGAACAAAAAGGCACCAATGTGTGGTATCTGTTTTTTTTGGTCTGGACCAATGGAACTGAACTGCAACTTTAAATAATGCATATTTGCGAGGTATGCATATGATCCTGGGCAAGTGGAAAATCAATATTTACAGGGTAAGCATGTGTTCCATCTCCACAGCCGGGCATCTAACACAAACACACATCTGTCTCAATTTTCCCGTAATGTTTGAACCTTTCTTCATCTCCTCTCATCATCTCTACCTCTCTGGCTCATGTTTCCTCTCTGATGCCCACTGACTCTCAGCTCCCCTCCCCTCCTTCTTTGTCTCCAGGTCAGTAGATCAGTTTTCAGTCTGGCTCGTCGGGTGATCCCCGCTTTGGTTACCTCGTCCTTCTCACCTCTCGCTTACCCCCGCCTCCTCACCTCCCCACCTACCTACCCCGCGAGCATATGGTCGGCTGCGCGACCTGAACTTGCGGTGGCTTTTAATAAATACATCAGTGCGTTGGTATCATCATGACAGGGGTCACGGGTCGATTACAGTGTGTGCGTGTGTAACAGAGAGCAGGCGGGAGGGAGGGGAGCGTGTGTGTGTATCTGTTGTTGTTTCTGGTTGGCAGTCCGTGCCTCCACCCCTATGACCCTAATGCACGCTGCATGTTATCACAGGAGGTGTGTGTGTGGATGCGTTCATGTGGCGAGCCTGACTGCGAGGAGGGGTGAGTGTGAGTCCATGACAGACGCTCATCATATTTAATCCTGGAGGGATTTCGTTGAAATGAAAAGCTGCTTTTCAATTTTATAATCCAGTAGACCTAATCTCTCCGCCCGCACCCGTCCACACAGTCCAATTAGATGGACAAGACCGGCCGGATGAGTCCTATTCACCACAAAGTTATCTCCGCCTGTGTCAAACAGCGTGACGCCCGTGTCGTGAGAGTCCAGCGCTGACCTTCACAAAGAGTTGTGAAACCGTGCAAAAAAACTGCGCTGTCAACCCACCTGTTTGTACTGCAGTCTTGGCCTTGTTAACTGCGCATTGATTAATCTTTGGATGTGTGTGTGTGTGTGTGTGTGTCTGGTTCGATTCAGCCTTTGTGGCACCGCGCTCTCACCCGCCCCCACACACACACACACATGCTGGGTCCAGAGAGAGAAAGTGCTCACTACAGTAAAAGAAGAAGTCGCACTAGTGAAAATGCTGAGTCTATTCTTTCTCAGAGGTCAGTGTGGCGCATGGAGGCGCAGAGGTGGCAACGGTTGGGTGTTTAGATTTATGGCCACGCACAAGGCAAAGAAAGGGGGAGCACGTCAGAAGAGGAACAAAGGCTGAGAGTCAAAAGGAAGAAAAGGACAGTGCAAAGTGCTAATCGAAACATACAGCGATAAAAAGGAAAGCGAAAGATCAAAACCTGAGGAAACTGAAGCAGAAACGTTGAGATCAAACAACCACTATGACCTTTGTTGTGGTTGATTGAGGACAACAGACAGGAAAAACAGTTTTGTGGTGGAGTGTGTGGAGTGTGTGTGTGTGTGTGTGGTAGCCGTTAGAGGGTAGAACGAGGCCACTTTGCCCATATTGACTGCAGTGCCATGTGACTGCTGTGATCATTAATGTGTCCTGATGCCAACGGGTATCCTGATGACCCACATCTCAGCAGTCCACTCTCACTCCCTGGCTGCCACCCAAAGCAGACCTCTCTCCCTCCCTCTCTCTCCCTGCCTCTCCCCACTTTGAAGCACGTACTCCAACCTTCTCCTTTACACTTCCTCCACCAGCATTAGGGCTGCGTATCGAACCTCGATACTTTTCTGCTACCGACCCGAATGTGTCTGTGGTACTGAGCCTCAAAAACTGTCAAGTATTGGATGGTTGTAAACTTGTTTACTAATTTTTTGATTGAATATTTAGAATTTTATATCAAATTTTTTGGCTTATTTTACATTCATTTTTCTGCTTGCACTTCATTGACATTTAACATTAAGTTTTTTTTTAAAGAAACAAAGTAAGGCATCTAAAATCTAAAGCATCATATTGCTGCTGAAACACTGAAAAATATCACATGATATCCACCCTTATCAAAAAACATAGCACACATACATCCTCTTTCTTTTGATTGGCTCACACTGCCTTTTCTCTATTGCTGCACCTCTCTCGCTTGCACATACAGTATCTCTATCTTTCTCTTACCGCTCAGCTAGTGCTGGGAATTCCAGCTCAGCAATAAGAGTCGACTCTTCCGGCTCCCAAACGGCTCTTCATTTAGCACCACTTCTGGCTTTTATAATTCATTCGGGACCGGTGCAAAGTACAAAAGTCTCACGCTCCGCTCTTAATGTTATTATCAAAGTGAGGTGTTTCTGGATCTTATTTCACCGGTGTTGGGGGTAACACATTACTGGAAACACATTACATTTACCTGTAACTCAATAATCCTAATTCAGTGATCATATTACAGTTACTAATCAAACAATTATTTTATTAACTTACGTTGCACAAATTCTACAATTGAACCTACCGAAGCAGTCTAGTGCTGACCCCGAGGAGGAGCAGGTTGTCTGACTTGAGAGACTCCTGCTCATGAATTATAAACACGGCTTTAAGGGAAACTTTGCCAATTTTCAACCGGCTCTGTGTCACTGCAGCACAGGCAGAACATGCAGTTAAACAACGCCCAGTTTCCCTCCCTGCCACAGTGCACAGAGCCCCCAGATGCACCAGATGACATGACATGAAGTTCCTCTTTGAGGGATAAGCAAGTCAAACTATCCAGACTAGTCTCTTAAAAAGCCGTGCTTTGGTGAGCCAGCGACTCGGATAAGTTAGTTTGAGCATGTTTGGCCCATTAAATGCATTTCATGTGCCAATAAAACTTGCTTTTTCCTTTTAAGTCTGTCCTCATCTGGTCTGATATGTGGGCAAATGGATGATTTAAAATTATGTTGCCAATTGGCAGTTATGTGAGAATTTCAGGTTGTGCAGAGTGTAACAAATTATGTTCTTCTGTGTGGAGTTTGCATGTTCTCCCCGTGTGTATGTGGGTTCTCTCAGGGTACTCCGTCTTCCTCCCACAGTCCATAGACATGCAGGTTAGCTTTAACTGATTATTTCACGCCTGTAGGAGTGAATGAGAGCATGAATGGTTGTCTGTCTCTATGTGTCTGATCTGTCCAGGGTGTACCCCGCCTCTCGCTCAATTGGGGCTGGGATCGGCTCCAGCCCCCCGTGACCCGAGTTCAGATAAACAGTTAAGGATAATTAATCAATTAATCAGGTAAACATTTTTTGGGGGGTATTACATAATGTTTTGAGTAGTTCCCCCAAAACTGTATTTAACAAATACTTTTAAGGATCATCCCATTATTCTTTTTTGTATTAATTTACCAAAAGAAAAAAGAAAAAAAGGGGGGTGGGGGCCTGGGGGGAGCGATTTCCATGGTTCTCTCAAAGGAGACAGCTAATTAATCAGACTCGTTTGCATCTGACACGTCACCATGTTACACTTACATCTATCTCTCAATCCTGCTCTCTAAACTACACATCCACACTCACTCCTTCACTCTCTTCCTCCTCTTCTCCTGTTCATTCATGCCCATTGATATGGATATTCTTACTCGTCCTCCTCCTCAGTGAACAATTTCGATTTTCTAAAAGCGACCCAACACCGTTGACTGAGCTTTTTTATCATGTTGTGGCCTCTTTGATGCAATCATGCTCTTCAGCCATGACACCCAGTTTAGATTACTCGCTTTTTTTTTCCATTCGTTTTTTCCCCTATTTGGAGCACCCTAGTTGGTCTGATGATGTGCTGACTTCAGATGAACAGTTTTTGGAGTTTTCACTGACCCAGTAAAGTAGCTTTGAAATTCAGAGCCCCTCCCTTCTCGTTTACTCCATCTTTCTCCCCTCCTAACCTCCTATAATTCTCTCCCACTCCTGATCTAATGCTATTCCAAATTCTGTCAGCGTCCCAGTTCCTACATTTGGCACATACTCGCCACCTATTACTTCTGGAGTCTATCTCTCACTTGCACTCACATATAAAATGCATATGCCTTCATGAAATAAGCAGTCCCTCCAGCGCAGTGACAGGCACCCACCAACACAAACCTGCACATGTCGCCAAACTGTTGGAGTTAACAAATTCTGACACGTACGGGAATGCAGTCACACACAAGCCCCCAAAGTCTAAGACTCATGCACAGACATACACACACACAGAGCTGTGTATGAAACCACTGGCTGTTGGATTTTTTTTGGGAGGGTGGGGGGCACACTTCACTGCAGCAGAGGAGTTAATTACCCCATACGATCAATAATTCATTACGCTGTCAGTTTGTGTGTCTACGTCTCTCTGTATGTGTGCTGGCATGTTTTGAGTGCACGTAAGCATGAACACCAAACTCTCCCAGTAAGCATTTTCCTTCCCTGGGAACGGCAGATTAAGAGGATTGACTCCGTAATGGATTAACCTCTGGAGTGTGTGTGCATGTATGCGGATGCGTGTGCGCTCCTGTGTGTGTGTCGAGCAGGATCAGAGAGCCCATGTATGAATTGATTAGCCTAAGAAGCTCCTCTCCTTCCTTTTTAATGACCACATCAGCACTTTTTCACCACGGGGAGGATAAATGTAGAGCTGTCCGTCAAGGAAATGAGACACCGCCCCTCTAAGAAGGGTAAGCTGTCACTCAAACATCACTCTTGGGAGCACTCGCCACGGACTAGGGAGACCCTGCTGTGTCAGTGTGTCCAAGATGATAGATGGCGCTTGTGTGTGTGTGTGTGTGTGTGTGTATTAATGTGTGTGCGTGGGTGGAGGGGTGAGTGACCGTCTCTATGCAGTATTTATTTGTCAGCAGGACTTCCGCTTTTAACTGCAGCTTCTCGAGCAAACACCAAAGGCTGTGCATCCATTATCGGAGCAACTAATATTGTTTATGGAACAAACATATATTCTCAATAAAAGAAAGAGATAACAGCTTGACAAGGGAAAGGGAAACACAAAATGACCAATTACCCTGTTGGAAGCAACTACTCGCCCACTTCCTCTGTGTCCTTAGTCCAACTGAACTCCTGAGGGGGTTTATACGCTGGGTAAGTATGCACGCGCACATGCAGTCATGCATGTTACACAAATGCACATTCACATATTGTTCGGCTACAGTAGGGGGTTGACTCATGTCCCCTGCATTAGATCTTGCTAAACAGAGGGCTGATGTTTGACACAGAGCGCACACACGCTCTGACAGCAGGGTACCGTCACACTGCTCACAGGCTTAGGATGCTGACACAGACACACAAGCATGTGTGTGTGTGTGTGTGTGTGCGCGGGTGCATGCACACTGTCAGCTATTTTGTGGAGATAAAATGGTGTTTAGACGTTAGCGACGGGGTGTGCATCAGAGAATGTCAGCAGATGTGTGAATAAGAAGAGATGACGCTGGGAAGGAGGTGGAGGAGACAAAGATCAGGAGTCAGAGAGTGGACAACGTGTCAGATTAAGATTTTTGAAGACAGACGGAAAAAAAGAGTACCCTCTTTATTTTAATCTGTTTTAAAAATCTCAGTTCATCCCAAAACAAACAAGAAACTGAGAATCCATAGAGACGAAGTCACCCCAGTGCCTTCCCAGAGCTCCTACCTGTTTGCTGTACTTGTTCCCAGTCTGGCAGCCATACTCTGAGCACTGGTCAGATCCCAGGGACATGGCATCTGCGTTGCCACTGCCCCCGCTACTGCTGCTGCTGGAGCCGGCGCTCCCCACACAACCGCCACTGCCCACAAAGGTGTTGGATGGAGGCAGGTCCTGGACCGCCTGGTGCTTCTTTCCCTCAGCTGGAGGGGAGTGGGGCTGTAGATTCACTGCTGGGAGAGGTGAGCTGGATTTGTAGTGCCTGGCCAGATCTGGGCTCGACTGGTGCCTCCTGCCGCCTCCCATCCGTGGGCTGCCGGGGTCACCATCCATGGCACAGTAGCGGGCGGCCAGGCGCTCACTAGCACTGCTCAAATCCTCTTCATCGTCGTCATTGGCATGGCGGCGCAGCCCGTTGACCGTGACGATGCCGCTGTAAAGTGATCTGTCTGCCTTCCCTCCACCTGCAGCTGCACCGCCGCCACTTCCGTTGCGCTTGTCCCGTCGAGGTTTACGACCACGGTCTGATCCTCTGCCGCGGCCGGCCTGTGGTTGGGCCCCCGGAGGACTAAAGAAGTCTTCCTCTGGCTCCTTCTTTCCGGCCTCGTAGCCATTCTTGCCCTGAGCGCCACACTGCCGAGCTGTTACCACAAGGAGGATAACCAGGATGACCGCTGCGGCTCCCGCCAGGACGCCGATGGCTACACTGAGGCGCTGTTTGCCTAATGCACGCTCGCTGTCTGGATCCCCTGCAATGTCCAGTGACAGAGGAGCCATCAGACTTCGGGCCACCTGGAGTGAGAAATAGAGAAGAAAGGAACAAGACAGAGAGAAGATGCAGAATAAAGGAGGAAAGCAACAAAAGAGAAAAAGCATCAATGAGAAACAGTCCAAAACATCAACTGTAAGAGATGACACAGTGGGTGTGAGCCACAGAGAAACATCAAACAGCATCTTCCACTTAATTAAACTCATCACCGTGTTTTAGTGGGGGAGCATCTCTATTATTCCCAGACACATAGACTGTCACTAAATATATAATTGCTCTTGCTTCCCAGTTGCAGCATTTCAAGTTGTGCCTGTAATTCTCCATTTGTGATCTCTCATCATCTGCAGTGGAACAGGAAATGCCTGGGATTATTCTCTTTAAAGCTGATTAGAAGAATAAATGGAAACTTTAGGTCAGGGACAGTTGGAAGAGGAAAAGTAAAAGAAACAGTCAATAAATGTGCAAATAAAAGCTACAGACATGCTATGACTATATCCCCAGAACACAAACACATCTTCTGTCTCTTCAATGAACAATGTCCCTATTGTAAATGACGCGTAGGCGTGGATTTGTTAAGGATTTGTTATCACAATTTTTTTGCACGGAGAATTGGATGGATAGACAGATAGAAAGCTACGGTAAATATGTGTGCTCTATGGAAAAGACATTTTCTTTCAGTCTATTATTCCTGAGGTTGTCATTCGGTTAAGCACAATAGCTTTATCTGATCCATGATGGTCCACTCCGATCAATATATATAACACTTATAAAATAGTTTGCATTTTGGTTTAAGATTGAGGAGACAAATAACAATCATCTTCCATTATGAACACATACACACTCACACACACAAACACACACACAGACATGCTCTGAGCTTGTACACTAATAAAAGGATCATTACAAGAAAGTGGGTTATGCTGAAGCACAAACACAGTCATTACTGGTTATGGAGGCTTGCTCTACAGGAGACAATGAGGCTGTGGCGTTCTAGTCTGCAGAGCCCTGCTGGTAATATGGGGCAGGGTCATGAATCTGAATATATCTAATCAATACACAGCAACTATGTTGGGAGAATCATTATGCAGAGCCCAGACAAAATACAGAACCACACAAACACACACTGCGATGTATGCAAGCACCTACACGAGGCTACAGTACACAGTGTGTGTAAGCTGTCCGTTACTGAGACACCTCATTCTGCAGCCCTGACACCTCGTCTCGGAGCTCATACGACAATTCCTTTGGCCTGTCAGGGCTGTAAATTATATACTCGTCTAATCCCTGCTGCCTTAAGAACGGTGGGTAATCAGTCTTGCAGGAATGAACGGGAAAGAGCCAGGAGAGAGAGTGAAGGTGAGAGAGAAGTTATATCTGAGCCCCTATGGTTTCCAATAACGAAATAAAATCACTACAGTATAACCTGGAGTATTGGAAATAACTCCTGCAAACACAACTGTGCCCTGTAAGTTGATTATTACATTATGCCAGGCATATTATTAGGCTTACTCATATACAGCCACATTATTCACTCTCACTTCTCGTTGCCCCCAAGCTAAGAACGGGGCTGTGTTATATTTCATTGTTTCATCACCATCTATCTCTGGGTTAAGTTTCATTGTTTTTAAGTGAGTTGTGTTGGTTCTACTCCATTATTCTGCTTCCACTGCAGAGGGCCTCTCCGCCAGGCTCCGCTAGACTCCCCTCAGCCCCATTGTTCTTCCTTTTGCCTGCAGTATTCCTTTCCATTCTCATTCTGCTGGGCATCTCTCTGGCTTAGTGCATCCCTGCACTGTCTGCCGTATTGTGCGTGCAAAACAGAGAGAGAAAAAAGCGACGCAGTGCCATATGTGGATATACTATGTGACAGAGCAGCCAAGTTTGTGTGCGTGAGTTTGGAGTGTGCATGCAGACATTTGTGACAGGGAGAAGCTTTAGAAAGTGTATGGTTGGGAGTCAAGTCACATGCTGAGTGCAGGCTATGTATAGCCGTTCAAGTGCAGGTGTGTGTGTACGGACACACACACAAACTGCAGTTAAGTGTTCAGCAGGATAAGCGCAGCAGCCACCTCTACCGCCGTGTTCGAGTGCATCCCTCTGACGCATCCCAAAGTCCCAGTGGAATCTTCCATTCTGCTGCATGAGCTTTGTTCCGGCTGGGCTTAACACCACCATCTATCTGCTCCACTCTCCAAGGATTCTGTTATCTGCATGTCACTGCAGATGCCGATACTGCGACCAAGACTAAGAGTTCTCCCCTGACCACACTATTGACCTGAGTGCTTGATCTTGGTTGTTGCTCAGTGCGTTCACAGCTCAGCATGCGAGCAGAGAGCTGCAGTTTGGTAATTGCTAGTTATTATTCATATTCATAGAAAGCTGACTGTACATATTTAAAAACATGGGAAAAATTCCACATCTCCAGATAAAAAAAAACCCTTGATCTAAGATGAAACACAGATTGTAAGAAAATGAAAATATCATCACTGAGAGACTTCATCAGATTCACGATACAATGCAAGTCTGATGTACAAAGCACCTTAAACTTTCCCAAATGACAACCACATCTAAAACATCTTACTGTTTCTAACACACCCTTCTCTAGCTCAAACTCACTGCAGTATCATATTATAGCTAATTACCCAACATGTGGTTCACCCAGTACTGTTGGATAGAAAAGACTGGAGTCATTTTCTGCCGCGGTGCTGCAGCAGTAGCAGACGTTTTCCTTCCCTAATTACATCTGGCATCCATCCACCACTCAGTTTGACTTCATTATGAGATGGAGGTATTCTCTCGTCAATGACTTCTACTCAATTACTCCGCCAAGTTCCTCCCTACAATCAAACTAAACTATGCATATTGTAATCAAAGACGGCTTTTATACCGGCTTGGACATATTATACCCCATTGTTCGTTTCAATGGCCCTGGTCATTTAGGCACACTGCAGTTAATTCCACCTGTCAACACCATTGTTCCACCACTTACCAAGTGTTCTGTTCTAATCCTCACCCCCTCGATTGTTCAATTTGTACTTTTCATTCTACTCTTAAGTGACAGCCCTACAATCGTGAGGTGTTGTACATACTGGCTACTGCTCAGATACTACACCCTCTATCTGTGCTCAGTTGTTCTTCTTTGTTTAAAAAAAAGCAGTGCAATGAAACACAACATTTTTTGGATGCCAAGTTGTCTCCATATGAGGTGAGTCAAAACTCTCAGGCTGTGATTATTCTGTACAGGATGTGTTTTTTCTCCTGCCAAAACACAAGATTTAGCTTTAAGTGTCGTTCACAACAAGGATACCAAGACCTCAAGGGGCACACAGAGCACAGCGTTATGGTAGTTGCTATGCTACTGTCTAGAATAACTATACAATAAAACCCTTGAAAATGAGATATCATCTGAAGTTTACATTATGCGCTTGGAAAACATTTCTAATCCCCCTAGGGGCTTCTGTTCTTTTTTGTTCCACAAGTTGAAACACACAGCATTACAAAATCCTACCGTACACTGTTTGTAGGAAAAAAACAACAACATAACAAAACAAACTAGAGCCTGACTGATATATTGGAGGGCCAGTATTTTGAGCAAATATTGGCCTATCACAGATCGCTATCTCTTAGTATCTACTGGTATCCGCATACAAGTTGATATGACATGTTTTTACAGAACATATAATTATATATAATACATATTTCTAAAATTATATATAATAATAATTCTTAGGAAGATTAAGAAGTGGTTTTAGCTGTTTATTGTATTATCAATTTAAGTTGTTGGATAAGAAAGGAGCCTTCTCAGTGCTTTTCACTGATTTGCCACCACTTCATTTTCTGCAACAATATCCTGGTATGTTTGGAGTTTAAGCTAGAGAAGCTTTTGTATCTTTGGTGTAAGCAAACAACAATGCAGCTTTTGTTTAAAACTAATGAGTTTTAACTTATCGTTCAGTGTGGACAAGAGAAAACTTGCATGTAGTTGGTGCAACAGGCTGAAACACTGTAAGGTATGAGCTTGGAGATCACTATCTTTGGTGCAATGAAACACTATTTTTGGTGTTTGATATAAAAGGGGCGTATAGAGTTATTCAAGGATAACATGGTATTTTGGGGTCCTATCGCATTCTGTGTTTGACACATTTTTGGGAGATTTCTGCCTCTTCTCTATCTGACATTTCTTTTCCTCTGAAATGTCTCTGAGCTAATTCAGGCTCCCACTGTTTACGTCATGTTACATGCACAGACCTGACAGCTGAAGACCTTTTCCTCAGAGAAGATATGATAATGCGTTCCACACTATGCTTCAAGTGGGGGTTAAAACCACAGGCTGTTAGTCTCAGAACAAACACTGGAACCACAAGGCCACTGAGGCGATTTAATTATTAGTCAATACAAATGACTTTGTGCACACCAGAGACAGAGTTTTAGTAATTACTACCTGCCAGCATTTATAGCGTAGTTGAACATTTTTTAAAGCATAATGGGAAGTTCATTTGATTAATACAATCAGGGCAGAGAAGAGAGAGAGATTTCCGCCAGCATAGCATATGCTAAATTTGAACATGTGTTATTTCTGGTATCTCAGTAATGTCTTTGAGTTTAGACAATTACCTCTTAACCGAAGTGTGAGTCTTTCAAGCCAACTCTGAACTCGAAACCACACAGATTTATTCAACAATAGCAACAATGTGTTAGTGCGTAAACATCTCACATTGCCTTCATTCTCCCTGTAAACACTATTCTTTTAAAGTTATGAGATGCTTTCAGTTACTTTCCTCAAAGTTTGACTACTTTTGTTCTGCTCAGAATGTTCTGCATGTCACAATGAAATCTCCCAAACCTCATCAATATTCAGGCCTGTGGTGAAGAGACACGGCTAAAGTACAACTCCTATTCAAATGAACATACTTCAACCTACTCTGTATTAAAAGGCCAAAACTGGGACAGGGCCATCTCTCTCCCTCTACCTCGCTAGCACACTCACCCATAATGCTCTCTCTCTCGCTCTCTCTCTGTTTTTAATACACACACACACACAC
>CAFUXE010003101.1:167151-178184 GCA_903364295.1 Serranus cabrilla
TGTGTGTGTTTGTGTGTTTGTGTGTTTGTGTGTGTGTTTGTGGGTCTGTGCATATGCACTTGTGTGTGTTCTCGTTAAAGGCAGGATGTTCTTCTTTGGAGAAACATAACCTGGGTTGACATCCGTTATAGCCTAAAGGCCTAATCTACTGTTTGTGCCATCACAAAAGAGGATCACAGCTTCACCACACAGTCTACAAGGATAACTGTGGAGAAAATAAAGACAATCTTGACATACATATTTGATAGCATTTGGCAACTGCGACTGTTATTCAAGTGTAGAATCGGGGATGTAGTTTGCCAGATATCCTGGAGACATTTTGTGCTCATTCCTCAGGCTCTTTAAAGGCATCGGTATTATGCACTTGTGGATATAAAACTGTTCATCCATCCACTTCATAGCCTCTTTGAAGCAACGGCAAAAATAACTACCACCTGGTAGTTCCGGTATTCTGATTTTAAACTGATCGTCTTCATTTGATCCAGTCATATTTTTCCATTGACAGCTCTAATGAGTGGAAAAGCGGTCACAACTTGTACTCATTGTACAAATGGAGTTTAATTGATCTTCTGTATCTATTTATGGTGAACTCTTGGTGTTGAAATGAGGCTAGGGCATGTTCATTCAGCTCCACAATGACTGAGAATTACAAAACAGGATCTGGTGTACATGCAGCTTTATAAATAGAGGCAACACGTTTTAGTAGGGTGAATTTAAAGCTGTTTTTTTCTTTCATTGGAATTGGTTGATGAAAATAAAAATGAATAACCTCATATCCTTAAATTAAGGACAGCCACACACTTGCTTTAAAGGTACAATGAGCAGGATTTGCACATTGCAGTTTGTAAACACAACATTAAATCCCATCCTCCCTGCATCGGTGACACCAGAAGCACTCGCCCCTGACTGTGGTGCTCTCAAGCGAGTGAAAGCCAACCCCAGACTCACTCTCATTCTGGAACAAGCTTTGTCCACTTGGCTTTTCGCCTCACTATATTTACGTTTTTTCGGCTCTGTGACCGCCATTTTCATAGCTTCCTGTTGGATGTGTGCTTATGATCTGGCACCTGATCACTATGTTTTTATGGAGTCCGGCCATTGGCTGGGGGCTACACACCCAGTGCCCAAAGGCTGACTCCTAGAAATGTCCGGGACACAGCAGAATGAAAAGAAAATAAGAAAATAATAAAATGCAGGCTGAGCTGGGTCTCTGCAAATACAGACACTGCCACATGCTTTAAGTGAGGCAGAAGTGATGATTGAGAGGGATTATTTATGAAAAATCCTACTCATCGTGCCTTAAAGTGCACACTTTTAAAGGAGTATTCAGGTAGGTGAACATTACTGATGCTGGAAACCGCTAGGTCTCATCCTTTAAACAGGTCTAGATCAAAATTTAAGTGGATTGCTTGTTACACTTGATGTGTGATATTGGTGAAATGTAATTATTTTCATCCATTCACTGCAAGTTCCAATTCACACTAAGAATATTTTTAAAACGCTGGAGTTTTAGCTGAATTCAAGCCTGTCAGCAATAGAGGTGTAGGAACCAGAAACTTATAAAATCTGTAACAGAAAACAGTGGGAAATAGTGTTATGTGGCATGAGTGAAAGAGTACTACTTTATAATCCATTTCATTTATATTTCAGTGAGTCTTATTTTACAATCGACTTCATCCAGAATTCACTACAGTGCCCCAACTTAGTTGAAACTCAAGCAGCTCTTTCAAAGTTCACTCACCTCTTGTTTTAACAATCTATGCAATGCCTCTTTGTAACAACTCCGAGAAAATTCTTAAGTTTCCTCACATTTCTCAAACACAATTTGCAGCATAAATTAGCACTGGTGGTTGTTTATTGATTTCTGTTTTGGTGCAAGCACACACATGAATTCCTGCCCTTAGAGTTGACAAGGTGTCCAGTGACAACACTAATTGTAGTGTACTCGTGGCACATTTGCTTGTTAGAGCAATAACAGTAATGATGGAACCACTAATTAGTTGATCTCAACCGTAGTAGCGCTATCCACAGAAGACTTTGCATCAAAGGCTTTAATGACTACACGCTTGTTGCTGTGACCTCAGTGGTCAAAAAGCCCTTTGACAGTCGTATGTGGACTCACCTGACTCACATCACAGACCACCTACTGGATTCACTGAAAGTCCCCTCCTACGCAGACCAGTAGATGCATGTACAAGCCCGGGGATATATAGAGGGATCCTGCCCGGTGGTGGACTTTAGCTCAGCGTTCACTGCTTTGATCCATGAACTGCTTCACACTAAGCTCTCCCACCTCACCATGCCTGCCTCCACCTGTCATGGGATCAGCAGCTTTCTGATAGGTAGGAGAGAGCAAATGGGGCTGAGAAGAGCCAAATCCAATACTCTAACAATCACCACTGGTGAACCCCAGGGAGGTAAACTGTTTCAGCTCTGGCAACCCCAACATCCATGAGCAAAATGTGCTCATAACAGTGGAGATGAAACCCTGCTTAAAAGCAGCTCCCCATCTCTGCATGCTTTTGCTTTACTACGGCTGTAGTGACCTTTGAATTCCTGTCAACCACATCTGAGCTAAAGCAGAAAGCCAATTAGTGTTCTACTGTACAAAAGGAAGAACTATAACTTTTGTATACAACAAGTCTTCTAAGACATACAGCCATGTATGCTGTTTGTTCCTGCCCTCAAATATGACCCCCAGGAGTGTCTCCAAAGTTAGCACACTTATTGGAGGCAGGACATCGACACATCCCCATACCTAAATGTAAAGGTCACCACCTTAAACATTGTTCATGCTGTCAAAAACTTCCCAAAGATTAGGGCAAAATTTGGTTAGGTGTTACAAAAGATCATTAAAAAAGTAAAGTAATTGCACATAACTGCCAAAAATGAGGTAAAGTAAAGTAAAATTTTACTTTTGTACACCAACATCAGTCACATGGGTCCATCCTCCTCCTCCCCCACCCACCCTTAGTGGACCTTGTCAACCTTTAGACTCCGTATGTTCACTTCCCCCTTTGGCGCTGCACACAATTACTACAGCCACTTGAGGGCACTATTAACTACAAATGTAAATATGGAAAGTAAAAAGCTGCTATACAAACAACACATGGGGTCATCTTTGACGGGAAAAACTGGTTAACTTCTACACAGATTTACAAAGTCTGATCTCACATTATGGGTATGTAATCTGTCAAGGGCTTCAGATCACAAAGCAGCAAACTATTGCAAAGTATTTGTACCACTTATTTCAGTAAAAGTAGAAATAATAGTGTAAAAGTCCTGCAATCTAAATTGTACATAAATAAAAGTACAAAATGTGTTAGCATTAAACTAAACTAAAAATATGAAAAGTGGAAGTACACATTATGCAGAATAACATATTGGATTATTGGATTATAATTAATGATGTATTAATAAGTTATTCACTTTATTGTTGCAGCTGCCAATGGTGGCTCATTTTAATTGCTTTCTATACTGCTGCATAGATTATTCTATAATAATACTAAATAATTTATTGGTATATTTATAGTATGTAATACTAATATGTGAAGTAACTAAAGTTATCAGCTAAAGTCTGACATGTAGTGGAGTACAAGTCTAAAGTAGCAGAAAATATAACTCAAATAGAGTACAAGCACTCAAAATGTTATTTCAAAACAGTACTTGAGGGTAAATGTACAATGGTCATTTTGAGTGATTTCTCTGAAGAGATGGTTAACTTAATGGCCAACAGTACGTTTGATTTGAAAAAGTTATACTCTCTATATTATGTCTCTGTACAGACCAATTGACTGAACTAATTTGTTATCGCCTGCAATATGCTACATCAAGAGCACAGAAGGAAAAGTACAGAGTAGGCAGGAGGCTCGTGTCCTTCACTGGGTACAGTGCCTTAACACAGGACACTCAGTAGCTGGTGCACTCTTCTTTATGATGTGCTAAACGGACAGCGTCAAGGTTGGGAAAGGTAAATGGCTCAATAAGCCAGTCAAGAACGGGAGCTCTGTTGTAGGCCTGAGTCCAGATTGTTTCGAGGTACTTTCTGAGAGTAAGACGAGGACCAAGGTTGAATCAACCCTGCACGACCCCATCCTGCCTATAGTCATGATAGACACAGGTATAGCACCTTCAGCACCAACATGGACCTCAGTCCTTCCTTGTTACCCACATATATTTGGTCTATAATATTTCCTGCATGCACTTCCCATGTTAACACTTTGTTAATTGGACTGTGGAATAGCTTAATCACTACTGCAAACACTGCTACAGAGGTGGGCCGTATCAGGTGGAATGCCAATTAGTAGCTCTTGTCAGCAGTTTGATGTCTTTTCAAAGCAACATGAAACAACCGCTGTAACAGAGCTCTAAAGAGGCCAAATCATTTGCGCTCTAACTGCAGGAGTATCAGTAAAAAAAAACTGTTAAAATATTTAATATGTCCAAGGGAAGAGCTCAAAACCGTGACAGCATATGCCAACACAGACAAACTGCAGTGACAAAGAGGAACAGCAGTCACAAGCTGAAACTAACCAACAGGGATATGACACATTTACAGTGCAGGGGGGTTGACAAATGCTGCTAATTGTCCTGCAAGCTAATATGACCAGCTGTCGTAGTATTCAGTTAATTCATAAAAATACATATTTTCTTGAAGTGTGTCCATATTTTTCTATCCTGTGCTGCTGTTCCTGTCCATTTAAACTGAACTTCCTCTCATACTGTTTCTTTCATTTTGCATTTGTTGTTGTACTCTGACTACAACCCCCGTTTATTGTTATATTTACATACATTTACATTACATTTACATTATGTCCTTGTTGATGCAGCTATTTTCTGTATTTTCCATATTGAGAAAAGTGGGTATTTAAATGGCTGTAACTGTGTGATGACCTTCAATGCAACTTAACAGTTTATATAAAAGGTACAGTGGTTTCATATGGTAAAGCTGTAAAAGCAAACCTGACAATTTAAATCTCGCTTTGTAAAACAGTGTTTTGTTTAGCAGAGACTTACAGAGGATGGGGCCCAAATTCCAAAAAGATGATTTTTGGCAAATACCTAAATGAAGATATGCCTGGAATTACTTCCCTTAGCAACACAGACTTGAGCACCAAACAGTTCATGTCCTGCATTATGGTGCACTCGTTTTCACTGTTTTTTCTTTGCATGAATTTATCATGTAAACCTCTTTATTTATATAAAGGTGAACAGAAAATTCAGGCGCCAAGTGACATAAGTACATTATATATACAAGATTAAATGGAATATAATGCACTAAGGCTTTCTTGTTGCCTCAAATATTTATGATATCCGTGCTGAGTCAATGCAAATGTAGGCATGATGTACTCTTCTGCCCTCATTTGTGTCTTTGTTTGAAGAAGTCAAATGCTTTATGTCAATGATAAATAAATACATTTTTATCTCATTAGAAAAACACTGGACTTAAATAGCTCATACATGTTTCAGCAAATGTTGCTCATATTCAAAACTTTCTGCACATGCAAAACATATGTGTTCTTTGATATTTCAAAAACAAATATTTAGAAGTCATAATTTAACAAAAAGTTGTCAATATATAAGCTAAAGAATTTGTGTCATTTACATATCTAATGTATCTGAGTTGTTGAGAAAGGTTAATATTTGAGACATTCTGAGTATTCCTGACATTTAAAGGAGGCAATTGAAGGTATTGTTTTACACAGGTTTACAATTACCCGATAAGTCAATCTAAGGTCTAATGTGTTTACTTCTACCAAGCTGGAGGAAGGAGAACAATTTTTGTTTCCTTGAACTTTGCCTTAGAAAATGATGAGCAAAAGAAATATGTGTTACATACATTCAGTTGTGGCTTGAATCTAGAGTTTTTTGGTGGTTTAGTTTGACTATTTTATTCCTCTTTTTTTTGCATCTGTATTTGAAAGGCAAGGGGATGCTGAATGGGTTAAGCTGCAACAGAGGTGAGTCACACACACTTAGACTACTCATTTTACTGTAAGTGGGCAGTCACCAGCTCAATAATACTGAAAAGGCACACAGGCTAGAGGACATTTCTTTTGAGTTGATAGTAAATGAACTTACAGCGCTGTGCCCACAGGCTGGCAGAGCAGAACACTGCTATGACTTTCAGATTTATATTCTGATCTATGCACTGTGGGTTTCCCCTCCAGGACATGTACTGCAGTTTTCTAGCCAGTAATACCATATATGTAGTGGCTGTTTTAACTTTCATGTTTTAGGAGAACAGTCTTTGAGTTATTTTGTCATGCATTATTTTGTTCCCAGTGGACAGATCAGAAACAGTCTGCACTAGGCCACAGAGAAAATCTCCAGTGGCTGCGACCACCGTGAATGTTAATGAGGAGTTTCCCTTTGGGATTTATTTTCAGCGCTAGCAGGATGGAAGGACTGCAGAGACTCCTCCAATCCCTGCAGGGAATTCCCAGGTCAGGTGGGACATGTAGTGCCTATGACTTATCCTGGTGTATCTGCCCAGGTCCTCATCACTGTCATCTTCACCTGGCAGCATAGGGTGTAAGTTTTAGTGCAGGACATAGGGTAAACCCCCTTAAGATCTAGAATATATACACTGTCTCCCCAATGAAAACCACAAAGTAGCACTGGCTTTTATTTTGGAGATCTGCTATAACTCAATCTATAGACCCATCTGGCCTATATTCTTTTGTCATCCTTCAGCCAACCAAACCTGAGAGGATGGAAAAACTGAAGCCTCTGCATTGTTGAGCTTTGTCAGCATCTTCTCTTTTTCATCCTCCTACAGGCCGTTCTGGCTAGGAGCCCCCTGGGACATCACAGACGGAGAGCTATTTGCATAGGTCCCACCCAAAGTTAAGCCCCCCTCTGCTCCCAGGGCCTCAACCCGCTAATATGAAGAAGCCAAAGTCTGTACAGTTAGCTACCGCTGCTAGACATGTCTAAGCTTAGAGGAAAGCATACAAAGTGTTATGTTGTCGGCTGTAAAGGGCAACACAAGTGTCACTTTTCATTGCCAGCGTTGGGAGAAAGAAGGACTTAGTGGCTAGATTTGAATTACAATGTTAATGTTCCAGGAACATATGATAATATTCACAGTTTAATAAAAGCTATGCACAGTTGGGGTTAGCGTAGCCTCATAGCTCGCTGTTGTTACTAATGTCTGTGTTAGCCACTGTCGCTACGGAATATTCTCAATTGAGCCACTGTTTACAGTTCAATAAAAGCCATGTACAGTTAGCGTTAGTGTTAGCATAGCGTCATAGCCTGTCTGCTGATGCTTGCGTCTGCTTTAGCCACTGTCGCCCCTGAGCTTAGTAATCATTGTGTTTGAACTGTAACCGAATGCCGCACGGTGTTTGTGTGTTTATGTCGGTAAATGTCTAAATATTCTATAGAGTTTTTTCAAAGGACTTCTGGTTAGCATTTGCGTTAGCGTGGCCTCAGGGTCTGTTGATGATAGCGATTGCTCTAATAACTGTCGCTACTGAATATTCTAAATTGAGCTCAGATATCTTTGTGCTTCTGTGGGGAGAAAGGATATGTGTGGTATATGTATGGTTGTACCATATTTGATACCGCTCCCATTGCTCCCGACGTGCCAGCCAAGTTGCTATTTCTTTTCATCGTCTCTGTCTCTGAAACACCTCCGTAACCCTAGTGACCAGGCCGCCAATGACAGCAGTGCCCCATTAACATAGCCTCCCCTCCCACTCAAACACTGAAACCTAAATAAGGTAGAAACTGCTGAAATTGAGAACAGGCTGGATGTGTGTGTTTTTTGAGAAAAAAAGTTCATAACCTTGATTTAGAGACCCATTGGACATGTTTAAAAAAGTTTAAACTTGCATAATATGGGACCTTTAAAAGAGAAATGGTTGCCATCTGCTAGAAAATAGGATCAAGAAGAAGTGCTATGTGGCTCTGCTTCAATATATAGTGTGGGGAGAGCTGGCTGCTGCTGCAGGAGGAGTCTTGTCAGGTGGTTCGGAGTAAACATAGCAAAAGCTACTCTAATGCTGAAAACACACCAAGCAGCAGCGAAGTACGGCCTGCAGCGAGCTGTCGTGTAATGTTTATGGAAAGCTGCAGCGGCTGCTCTGAGCTCAGTGAGCTGCAGCCATTTGATTCTGAGAAAAAGTGTGGGCAAACTAAAAGTTGTGGATAGTTCACAATTTGGTGGTGAACTGCGGCCAAAAAATAACTGCAGCCAATCACTAAACATGTTGAGCTATGTTACAAAAAAAATGTCTTCTCTCTCCCTCCTGAAAAACACAAGCACAAGCTTCCTAGATACAGAGAAATGTGATTATTATGGTGAGTTGCACTTGGCAGCAGTGTGTTTTTTTGCATAATATAGCTGCATATTAGCAAGAGAAAGATAAAGTAGAGGCAGAATTCTAGTGTAGTCTAAGTATTATGGCAATGTCTGAATAAAATAATCAGATTTTGAGAATAAAGTCATAATAGAATAGTTTCTAAAGTTCATATGTGCATGTGTTAGCATTTTCTGACAGTCCATATAGCTTCTTTAGTCTAAAGTTACTTTGACTTGTAAAAACTTTGGACTGCAGTGTAATGTCTTTTCTCTGAAGGGTTTCTCTTTGTCACTGTCTCTGCTCCCCCCTCATTTATAGGCACCTTTGCTCTGTTCGAGTCTGGCTCCCTCTCACATCATCATGACTAAGCTTTGGTCGCAGCTGTCTGGAGGAAACCAGGTCCCCAGATGTACTCCAGCTGCTCCTTCATATTGACTCATACATCTTGTAGCGGGTTTAATTTTCTCTCATAATAACATCAGGGGCTTATTGGTGGGACCGGTGACTTTAGATCATAAACATTCACTTGACACGACTGCTTTCAAATGTTTACTACAGCAGAGTATTAAAAAATCTTGAAGTTGTGCTCTTAATATTATCGCAGTTCTTTCTTGAAATATAATGGCTTTGCTCTCATTAAATTACAACCTTATTTTAGTAATATCATGACTGTTTTCTCAAAATATTCCATCTTTATTCTCATTATCAAGGAATGCAGATATATGGGATATGTTCTTAATGTGCAAAAAGTCTGAACATGAGCAGAAATCTTAATGAAACACATATGAGCTATTAAAGTCCAGGGGTTTATAAATAACCTGCATTCAGAAGTAACTGGTGCATAAAAATTCACTAGAATGCAGGGAATTAAATGCTCCCCAACCACCACCAACACCCTTATTTTCACCACTTGGGTACAGTGACAATTTATCCCCTTTTAAGATGGCAAGTATTTCCCTATGTACACTTCCAGCAGATTTGGAGCAATATTAGCATCCAATTGAAGTGAGATGAGAGTTTGAACATGTAAGATAAATATTTACCCTCCTTTTAGCTCTGTTTTTGGGTTCCACCAACCTTTGAGGGAATGTCTTGCTCTTAAGCAGCTATAGTAGTCATAACTTGTCATGTACATTGTAAATATAAAAATATTAAAAAGTGCTTATTCTACATGAACCGTTGCCAATTACCGGTAGAGGTTAATGAATATAAAAAAGACTACAGCCTCTTTGTGTTTAGTTCATGTTCAGTCTCTCTCTCTCGTTGCCGTCATCTCTCTACTGCTGAAACCGTCTTTTCATGGGATCACAGCAGCTGTGATGCCGAATCAGTGCGTATGGTGCAATAGAATGCAAGGAAGTTTGGGGAAACAGGTTCAGTTCGCTAGATTTATATAATAGGCCTAATCGCCTTGCAGGGTCATCAGTATGTGTTTTGCTGAAATATTCTCTGGCTTATGTCTCTTGCATGTTGGAAACTTTCTGATGAATCAAAATGGGATTATGTACCAGTTGCTTGGTGGATTTTGCTCTTAGGAGACAGACAGCATGCATGTGTGTGTTTTTCTTCTTTGGGGCTTCTTCCAGGACCACATTTTACCAAAGTTTTACGCACACACACTCAATTGAAACTGGGATAGCGACTTAACACAAATATGGGTCAGTGATGTAAAGTGGGGGACTTTCGGCTCCTTCCACACCTCCTACATCTTTACTTCCAGCTCCGACAACACCTATCTTTAAACAAAGCCCTCATTTTGACCTTAACTACACACCTGTAAAGTTTTGTAACTCCATTGTGCACTGTAGCGCTCTCGAGTTGACAAAATGTGTCCAGGACAACATTTTGCCATGGCGGCACACCATGCCCAAATAATTAAAAAATAATGCAGATTCCAGGTAAAAAGCGTAGCTGTGTTGCTTTTAGTAAAGTTATCTATTACTGCTTTGACGCTGTGCTTTCATGATCAAAATTATTGAAATTAGTATTGGAATGTTTGAAAAATTGTTATCGGTTTCTTCAAAAGTGAAAGAAAAAGAGAAACGTTTACTGTTAAGTTCAACCACCGCTGTGTCTATTTTACATGACTATCATATTATTTATTTGTTTTTACAAAGGGCGGAATAATTTCCTCCGGCCTCTGTGTTCACAGAGGCTTCTTCTTCGTTTCTCATTTCTTTCGTAAAATGATCTTTTAGATCTTTATAAAGGACCATATCAGTATTGGAACGGATCCCCAGTGCAGTTAGAAGTACAAAATCCCTCTTCATACATTTTTTAAATTGACTCTTTTATTCACAGCAGGGGATATTACACTTATGTGTTTTGAAAAACATGCCAGAAATCCCATTAACCATATTCATTAATTAATTTCGATATATACTGTGATTCGGATTCACTGCAACATACAGTATGTGGATTGGGAATCTCTGAAGAATGTCTAGAACCAGAGAGAGAGACAGAGAGCGAAAGATTCTTTCCTCTCACTCTCACTCAGCCATTCTCACCTCCACACACACACACACACATCCACCCACACGTACACGCACACACACACAGACTTCATCAAGATGCAGGAAGTGGAATTTCTAGTCATCTGACACGCATACAAAACAAACTTGGACTCAAATATGAATCCACAACATACATAATTGCACATATGCTATTCTTGTTTCCTTTTACTATCTCACTTACTGGAGTCAAACATGGAAACACATGCAC
>CAFUXE010003101.1:178214-189824 GCA_903364295.1 Serranus cabrilla
ACAAACACACACACATGCACAAACACACACACACTCTCTCTCTCTTCTAATACAACTTTTTACTTCCGACCTGTCAGCTCATGGAGAAAGGTAAGAGCACATAGATTTTGACAGAGCAGTGAGCATGCACAATGCACGCACACACACGCACACACACACCAAAGACAGTTACTTTATTTCCTCATGATCCTTCATCTCTCTGAATCCGTCTCCTCGCCTTCTCTCCTAACCTTCTCTTATGCCGTCTATAAAGATGTCTCCCATTCTCTTTTTTTCATCCTTTCTCTGACAAGACATTGAAAAGGGTTTCACACATCTCTTTCACTCTTAACACTCCAGCTTACACATACAGTGCATTATAGCGCTTATGTCTCCTTGAAAAAAGAAATAAATAAAAGAAATCCCCCTTGATCCACCACAGTGGCCATTTGCTTTGTTAATGCATTTCAATTCAGCGAGCCTTGCTGCAGTGGAAAGAGAAAAAAAGCATCCATAATGCTGAGAAAAAAAATGTCAGCATTATTGCAAAAATGGAGTCTACGCCAGAGTTTTATACAGCTGCAGTTCCATGATATCTGAGTTAAATGTTTATATAGTTTTAAACAACTGCTCAGTCTAAGAAAGTGTAAATAATTTACAGAGTTATTTATTACTATATTAACATCCCCCTGGAACATATAGTAGGTTTATGCAAAAAGTTGCAGATCATCACAGTTGCATACTGTTGTAATACAGGAAACAAGTTCTTCCTGCATCTCAGAAAATCCTTCTGGTAAATAAATACAACATTTGAAACAGGTTGAAACAAAGTCCCTCCAGGAGGGTAAATGAACTTTAAAGACTTATTCTGATCTTTAATTGTTAATCATACAAATCTTTTAAGACTTAAAAACAATCAGTAGAATCATCATTAAATTGTCTTTTTTTAAACCAAAAATGCCAATGAAAACTGACATAAAAATCCCTATGTCTTATTAAATTTACTAAGGGCTGACTTATGTCTTAAGAAATATTAATATAAACGGCTTTTGACAAGTTCTTAGTCTCTGACTTAATCGTCCCCCTGCCACATGACACACAGACACATACGCACATATGCACGTGCACACATACACACACAATGTCTCTCACCCTTGCCAATAATAGTTTAATTCAAGCAGTGGCAGCCTTAGTCTTAAACTCTCAATTCCAGTGTTGAATAGCTCTCCCAGCAGCGCCCCTGGAACGTCATCAGCTTTGGAAATGCTGACAGACTGAAAAAGCAGCTGAGTCATTCTTAATGAAGATCAGGAAGCTTTTCCTCCTTTCCTCCTTTCCCTCCATCATCAGAATAACAAGCATGCTGGCACAGACAGCATAGGCTTACCCCCCCCTGGAAATTTACTGCTACAGCACTAGCTGTCAAAAAGTTACACACCGTCGGCAAATAAAAGGCAGGACCAGAACAAATTTTTACTTTCCACACTTCACCTTTATTTGTCAGAACAGGTTCTCCCCCTCCACTGATGTCGGTACTTGATTTGCTTTGTTAAAAAAATCTCATAAGGATGTTGTTGAGTCAAACCATTCGGGATGGACGCAGAGTGACCGTGAGGGTAATATCAGGGCATGAATAGCAAAGAAAAGAGTCTATTAAAGAATCAGCAGGCTTTAAATCCTTTGCAGCAGATGTCCTTTGCAGCAGAAATCATAGTTTATTGTAGCCACAATCCCTTGAGGCAAGAGGAAACTGTGTACACTTGGCTGCAAATAATATATATTGACATCTGCGCAAATATTATCCCAGGCATGAAACCGTGTTGCAGTTAAACTCAGAATTCCGACATTGTGTAGACCAAACTATATGTCACGGATTCAATCATGCATGCAGCACAAACTAAGCGCGTGTCAAGCAGAATGCATAAATCCTGGGCAATGTTTAGAGAAAAGAAACTGACTGAGGATCGTGTAAGAATGCAGATTACGATGGTAATTCCTTCTCTCTTTTGTGCCAGCAGTTGATACACTTGGCCCTGAGATGCTTTTGATTTGATTTGAATTCACCAAATACTTGTGACTCTACACTTGTCAAGCAGCCGGATGATATTCAGCGCGGCTGTTGAGGGTTGTGCCAGATTTTATAAGACTCCTTTTCACACTTGAACATCAGTTGTGCTTTGAGGGTGACTTTGCCACAAAGGAAAGAGATGCACAACATGTGACACTCAGGGTGGGAATTGATATGATTAAATGTCATTATTGATTCTGATTATTGATCTGACTGTTTATTGATTCCCTAGATGACTTTTGATCCGTTTTCTGAGTGCATGTGCAGCGGAAAGACAGCGGGAACTTCTGACTATGCCGGAAGCGCAGATGATATACAAAAAATGACTTAAATCATGACGTCCAATGTTACTCTACAGTTTATCTGTACGATTATCTGCTGACTAAAGTAATGGCTCATATAAAAGGTCCATGGCGGGTGAATGCACATGTGAGCAGTTCTCTGTTGTGTTGTCTGATTTCAACTTCACTTTGACACCAAAAACTCTTCTCTGACCAACGTCTTAACTCAGGAATAGAACGGGGAATTGTTCCATATTTCACATTTGGCAAGATAAGGTTGAAGATGTGTGTCAGTTTTTGAATTTGTAGCTTCTTTGCAGCAACATCTATGAATGAACCATTGTCTGCTGTCATGGCTACATATGAGTCTGGTCACACGGATGCAAACTGCAGCTTGGCAGGTTGGCAGAGACTTACAACCTTGAGGCGGTGAGACTTGTTATAAACTATGATAAACTGGTCATTGTGTCTCACTCACTCTTTGCAGTTTTTGTTCCAAAATGAAAATACATCTAGTAACAGTTTTTTGTATTCATATTTTATGTTAAGAACATTACCAACTAAAACACTGTTACTTGAAAGTGACAATTTTCCAGACATTACAAGCTGCACTGTTTGTGAAATAAAGCAACACTTCTGGACGTTTGTTTCGCTCCGACATGGTCGACTTGTTACAAGATTCCAGTACATGGACTCATGAGTTTAATGTCACTTTTTTTTTCTTGCAGTGCACAACAGTCAGAAACACATGCCAGCTTTGATAAAAGGAATTGTTTAGCTCAGAGGCATTCAACTCCAATTGATCAGACGATTTAGAACCAGTTCTCGACTACCATCCCTATGTGGCACTGCAGTCAATGATGAAATAATAAACTGCAGTGTATGAAATGAAAGGAAAAGATGTAGAAATCCAAGTGCTAGAGAGGGATGATCGTCACTGATAAAGAGAAAAAGCAAAGAGTCAGTGGCTGAAGAAAAGCGATTAAGTGCTGTAATGAATGTGTGGTAATCTTGGCAGTGTTGATCTCATTATTTGTTTATTTCTCCTCACACCTGCCTAGACATGCCGTTCCACAATGTTTCCCCCCTTCATTAGTAAGGAGCTGCTGCTGTGCGCTAATGCATGTACTCGGCTGATGTTCATGTCCTGGGCGTTTTGTGCCTGTTTGTGTGTGTGTGTGAGCCTTGTTGTCTGCATATGTGTGCTTACACACACTTGCATATTTTTTCCTTCTGATTAAACTCCTGCGGTGAAGCGATACCACCCGTGTCTCTGAAAACTCCTCCCGTTTCTGACCTTTCTGTCGAACGCGTGCACACACACACACGTCACGTGCACACATGTCCACACAAGCTGGTGATGGATGGTGTTATTACCTGAAGCTTTTAAGGGGCAGAAAGGTGCTTAAGAGAACAAACACACCTGCCTGTTTGTGCTTTATCATCAGGAATTACCGCTCAGCTCCGCACACACACTCACACACAACAGTGGGGAAACACACGTGTCCAACATCTGCAATGTTCTTTGAAAACATTAGCATTTAGCAAGGGACGACAGTATGTTCTCACCCAATTTTGTTTTCAGCATTTCCTCGCGCACACTCTGTCACCTGTGAAAATTATTCATTAATGATTTATTGAGACTCACAGAAACCACCCATGCTTAAGAAGCTGAATTAAGCTTTGCATTTCTAACACAGCATTAAGTTCAGATAAACACACTCACATACACACATATACATTTTTTATACACTTAATGTTGCCAGAGTGGAGCTGCATTAGGGCGTTTTAGCACTCGGGATGACCTTGCTTTGTTGCTCGATGGAATAAACACCACTGAGGAAGAAAATAAGTTGTTCCTGTGGGTTGATCATGCTCCTGGTAAAAATGATGATTCAAAATGCATATCATTTTGCTGATAGGCCACATGTCACTCCAGGTCTGGTAATAAAGACATATTGCTTTCATCCGTCTCTCTTTCTTACTTTCCCCCTTTCTGTCTCCCCCTCTCTTCTTCCCTCTGTCTCCCCCCATCTCCATTTTTGCTGATTGCTTTGCACCATTAATATTTCATGTGTAATGTGGCTCTTTTGGATAGTGTGAGCATGTGTATGTGCCCCTGTGAGCCAGTGTCTGTGCGTGTGCACGCGCGCACACACATACGCGTGTCTGCATATGTGCGTGCGTGCACGTCTGTGTTTGTGTGTCCGTGCCGCAGTATCAAATTCTGCTCTCACAGCTGTCGGCTAGTCTCAGCTTGGTTGTGATCTGTCTGTCTACCTCTCAACCTTCAACCTCTCCTGTTTCACTCTCTTTCTTCCTTTCTTCAGAGTTTTTCATCTGCATCCCTCTATTCTGCATCCCTCTGTTGCTCTCTCCTTATCTTTCCTTTTTCACTGCTTCCGTGGGTTTTTTTTCTTCCACAGCATCCTCCTGCCTCTCTCCCTCGGTGCCCTCTCCATTCCTCCCTCTGAGCCATTCCACCCCCCTCTTTTCCTCTCTTGCATTACTTTCAATCTCTGGCCTCACTCTGGCTGTTTTCACCTCTCAGCCATTTTTTCTTAAAATACTTCCCCAGTCCCTCTTTTTTTTCCAAATCCCGGCTTTTACTTCAGAAAAATAGAGGCTATGTGAAAACAAAATAGCATGAAACTTTTTCTTTGTGAGGTATTTTACGCAGTGATGAACGAAACACAGAGGTACATTTACTCAGGTCAATTTGAGGTTCTTTTTGTATTTCCTTTTAAAGCAGCTTCTTACTTTTACTCCACTACATCTCAGGGGCAAATATTGTACTTTTTACTCCACTACATTTGCCTGACAATTTAAATTACTTTTTTAGATTATAATTTTTCAGGATGAAGTGTTCCTTTATGGGCTGAGAGAATTCTCCCTAATCTTAAACTGAATAAACAATTTAAATTGGAAAAGGATTTGTCACAAAACCAAACAGTGCCGTTTGTTCTCAGCTCATGAAAAAATAGACTATTCTGAAATATGGGCTTCTTACTGGACAGCAAAGCCACAATCATATGATGATTTGTAGATTAAGATGCAGAATTAGATAACTGAAAAACATAATATATTGTAATAGCAAACACTGACAGGGAACATTTTGCTGCACAATCAGCAGTGGTGGAAGAAGTTTCACAAGATTCAGATCTCGTAATAAAGCAAAGTACTAAAACCAAACTGCAGAATTACTCCACCACAAGTAAAAGTCCTGTACTGCAAACCTACTTCAGTAAAAGTACAAAAGCATCAGCATCAAAGTATCTTAAAGTATCAAAAGTTAAAGTACTTGTTATGCAGCATTGCCCCACTCAGATTGTTTTTATATATTTAAAATATATTATTGTATTATTATTTTTGATGCATTTATGTAATTTGTCATTTTACCGTTGTGCACGTGGGGATCATTTTAAACAACTTAATATACTGTTATGTGGTTTTATTTATAAATATTTTAAACTGATTCATATTTTTTTTTTTACCTCAAAATCTAGTGAGGTAGAAGTATAGCTTTAAAAAAACAGAAATACTCTAGTAAAGTACAAGTAACTCAAAATTGTACTGAAGTAGTAAATGTACTTTCACCTCTGAAAATCAGTGCTTTTCAAACATTTACCACCAACATTGACAAAGCGCTGAGGTCTTTACTTATTTTCTTATTACACAGTCATTTTATTAAACTCGCCATATTTCTACTCATTTAATTCAAAACATGTTCCTAACATTATTTTTCTGTCTGAAGGCTAAGCTGGACTGTAGAGGTGGATACAGTAGAGTAAAAAAAGTATAAATAGTGGGATTTGTGATACATACGGCGAGAAAGTCTCGGAGTCGATGTCAGTCTCCAGTTATGGGCTGTTGCGTGACACTTTTCCCTGTCCAATCCTTGATGGAGCTCTGTCTGGAGAGCGAGGCAGCGGCAGCAGTCAAGCGACAACCTCAAATTTAACAGGAGTGATATGTAGGATCGAGTTCGACCTCTCCTGCAAATGAGAGGGGACAGCATTTTTCAGAGCGGTCTTGGAGTGTGGTTAGAGAGATACAGAGTTGGTCAATTTCATATGCAAAGTTCTCCTCGTAAAACGCTGCTACAACTCGGAAAAGTTCAGAGGTTGGAACGGCTTTATATTGCCTGTCATAAACCATCTTTAAACGTCTCCTTAGGCAGCCCTCCTAGCTTGTGTGCGCGTGTGTGTCTGTGTGAGGCGGTGAGTGTGCTCCAAAAGCCTCCTGCTGATTACAGGCACACACTGTTCCCTGCACCTTAATGAACAGAATCACCACTGACACACACACTTTCCATTTATTACCCTTGTCTCTCATTATGGAATTTCCTTGCTTGCGCCCCTGCGAGTGAGTGTGTGTGTGTGTTCCTCTAGACATGTGTGTCTGTGTGTATGCATTAACTCTGCTCTACCGTGGGCCCAGGCGTGTGATTGGCTGCGGATGAGAGCTAAGGTTGGCACAGCAACATTTCCGCAGAAGGCCGTAAAGCAGTAGGCCTGGAGCGCAGGCAGCATCTGCCCCTCCGCTGCTGCCAAGACAGACACACACACACACACGCTCACTTAGATGCATGCATTTGAATAAACACTCACACAGATTGACATACATGTATTGACACACACTTGATAATTCACAATCTCTCATTTAGCCCCAGCCCCCTGTCCCTGATGCTAATCTGTCCTCTCTCCTGGCACTCGTCCGGCATTCTCTCACTCTGCTGACCTCTCTCCGTCTTTCCTCTTCCTCTGCCACAGCTTTGTCCCCCCTCATAAGCCGTTTCTCTCAGTCTCATATTCAATTCTCCAGCTCTCCACTCTATTTGTCTTTCCTTTAAGCTGTCCTTTTCTATCACGCGCACCGAGGTAAACTGTATCTGTCGACCCACTTCTCTAGCGCAGGGCTCATTTTCTTCCTTCTCCACCTTTCCTGCCCCGCGACAGCACCGCACACTCATAGCAGGCCTGCCCCCTTCTCTCTCACACTCACACACACACACACATGGACACGGACATTTACCAAACACACACACGCACACAAACACACAGCTCTGCCACCCACGCTTGGGCTGTTGTGGCCAGGAGATTCTGTCATAACTCAAAGGCTGACCTTTCATAAGCCACTGCTTCAGACAGATGAATAGCCCTATAGCACTGCGTCTATGTGCTGTGTATGTGTGTGTGAGTGTGTGTGTGTGAATGTGTTACAGGGAGAGTGAGTTTGAGCATGAAAGTTGTCAGTAAGCATGCTATTGTTTGTGCACGTGTGTATTTTTGTGTGTACGGGGAGGTGAGCGGCAATGCATCATGGGTTTGAGGTTTGAGCATGTGTGTGTGTGTGTGTGTGTGTGTCATAGGGGCTGTGGCCTGGGAGGAGACAGACAAAGGGGTGACTGAACAGTGTGGATAACAAGAAAGTGGAAGAAAATAAGTGAATCAGAGCTATAAAAATAAAACAGAAACTCTAGATGCTGCGTATTATTCCCATTTATTGTGTTACTGTTTTTCATTTGTGCATTGGTATTATAAATAAATGATTTAATTAATAATTAAAACGTGTTTATACTTTTTTGCATTGAAGACCTCAAAACTGCGTGGGCTTGTTTATCGCAGCGTGTGGAGGGTAACTTTACTGAGACTATGTTCTTAGAGGCCCTCTGGATATGTTCGCACACTATTGATAATCAATAAGCTTCTGTCCCACTATTTTCTACATCAAAGGACTTTTAGTCTTCCTAACTCTCTATGTCTAACACATACAGACATGTTCGCAGGCACATGCACGAAAACCCAAGTGAATATACCAATCTGCATACTGACGCATATAATATGAATATGCACGTACACAAACACATGCAAAATAACAGACTGCGAGCCTTCTCTTGTGATTTTGTTTTTCTTTTCCAGAGCAAATTAAAAGCCAAGGTGGTGTCAAGAGTGCGCTGTTGAATCTGTGCTACAGACTTCTACTTTGAGTTCTTTTCGCTCGGGAGGATTATGAGCCTAAATGATAGCACCTGCCTGGTGTTTAGTGTAATTCTTATGTTTTTGCAAGAGTTTATGGCACTTTGCTGTTTATCCTATTGTAAGAAAGACAATGCCAAGGACAATCCTCTCAATGCTAAACAATATAGCTTCACAGTTCTTGGGTCGATTAATACTCTTCCAAAGGACACACAATAACACTTTCCACTTCAGGTCTATCTTCCTCCGTCTCCATGTTATCTACAAAAGCCATGGTAACAACGTTGCCATGACCACCTTAAACCGCTGGCAACAGAGAACATATTGGGAAAGTCAATAAATCAAAAGTGATGCGAAAGATTTCTTGCCGAGGACACAGTGTGACGGATGATTTACAGTTTTTTCTCAAATGTTTACAGACGTTTTCTGAAAGCATACCTCATATTCTCAGAACCCTACACACAAATCCAAAAACACACACGAAAGGCAGAACTCCAAAAATGTTCTGCAAAATGAAACAGTGCATGCAAAAATATGCTGTCTTTTCAGGATGGTACTCTGTGTTCAATGTTACCTTCATAGAAACAGACATTTCTCAGAAAGCAATTACTCACTGATGTTGTAAATATAACACATTAGTATGAATGCTTTACCAGGAGACTTTTTCCTGATGCATGGTCAGTGTTACTGTCTGAAGAAAATATGCACTTTCATAGTATATAGCAAGGCTTGGTGAAAGGTATCCAGTTTCATGCCAATTGTAAAAAGTTGGGACATTGTGTAAAATGTAAATCAAAACAGAATGCATCAAATTCCTAATGTATATATTAACAAAAACTTCCCAGTTTGAGCATTTGATATCTTGTCTTTGCAGTCTGATTGTTTGATTTAAATTAGGGCTGTATTTTCATGCCACATGTCATTTGTGTTCAAGTCCAGGTTGTCAAGGTCCAACTCTTTTTTGTCAAGTCGTGACTTAGGTCATAGAAATTATGACTCAAAGTCTGAGTCATGTCACTCAAGTCCACACCTCTGGTATACAGTAGATGTCAACAAACACAAAGTTGGATGTGTGAAGTGTTTTTATTTTATTGGTGTTTTTAGAGTGAAGAAAAAATAAAGAAAAAGGTTGGTAAAAGCCACACACGGCTCCTGAGCAGGGTGCTTTTAACTTCCCGGCCAGCAGGTTAAATCCCATGGAGTAAACGGTCCATTTTTCCAGTATTTTTATGTTGTTCAAATCGCATTCTTCAGGGAAAGGTCAATTCCTCCATCCCTCTATTTTTGCTGACAATTGTGATCCAATTGTCCTTTGATGGCAGTTTTGCCTGCAGCCCTTTCTGTGTGATGGCTTTCTTGCTTGAAACCAAATATAGACATTCATTCTGGGCCATAAGTTTGTTCAGGATTTTGCCCAGGTATAATACGATGAAAGAGCAATCAACTTCTATTCCAGAAATGTTCCTGATTTCATTGGCAATCTCTTGCCAAGATTAATGGATTTGAGCAGGGGCATTGCACAGCATTCTGTGCCCCGACATGGACATTCTGCATGGGTCCCTCCACGTATTTACAGCTTCTCATTCCTGTGTCTTTGTGTGCTTCCTCACATGAGCCCTGTGTCCCAGTCACTACATATCTGTGATGTGATCCAAAGTTTTCTTAAGTGCCAATGTGAAGTGCAAGATGTGTGGCACCCATGCCTGTAACTGTCGCCATATTGGCAGAGTCTGACTCTGTCTAACTCCTGGCTAATCCAAAAATAGAGGTGGAGCGTTGAATCAGCTGAGGCGGGCTGAATGAGGTCTGGTTGCAACCAAGGTATAAGAGAAGAAGTCACGGGGTCAAATGGTGTCATATCATTGGGGTACAACACATGTACAATAACATCTGGTCTGCACTTGCCGACAGGCTCAACAGGTAGCACGCGATCATAACACACCTGGTTCTGTCAGGCCAAGTGCACCCAATGAGCACCTGAGCAGAAACCATCCCTCTGTTTTTAGTGCTGTCTGCTGTAACCCTTCAGCTTCACAGCTCCAGTTACATTGTGTATGTGTTGTAACCCAATGATATGATGGCACCCACCTGTCACTTTAAGAGCCCAATCCTAAATGATGCATAACTTTAAGCCTTAATATAATATAAAGGGGTAGAAATTCACCTCGGTATAGTTGTCATGAAGGGGCAATTAGCAAATGAGAAGAACTGTTTTTTTGTACCGGGATGTAAATAGGTTTATTTCTTCTGTAAATCTGAGCATTTTAACATTGGGGGTCTATGGGGATCAGCTAGCTTTTGGAGCCAGCCTCATGTGGCCAGTTGAGGAACTGCAGGTTTTGGAACTCTGCATTAGCTTCATTTTACAGCTCTGGAAGTGTTCAGTGAAGAGTTGGAGGGGAAATCAAAGTCTGGCATTTTTGAATGACAGGGTGTTTTGTATGAACTTGAGCTTTTATTCATGAACATTGGGCAAAAAGTAGAGAATTGTGAGTAATGTTCTGAATAAAAGTGCTTCACAACTACAATGCAAGTGTAAAGAGGGAAATGTGCTTGTATTCTAGCAGAATTAGAATAAAAAAGCAGAAAAATGTAAGAAATGAGAGAAAAATGTCATTTTCAAGACTTTGTTCAGGCAGAAATATGCAAAAAATCTTGTGCACACAAACATACAAAAACATATTGTACACACAACACATCCTGACAGACCGTCTGCTCATAAGTAGAGATAAATTATGGATCATGTTCCCACTCAGAGCTTGTGCCTGTGCCAGACAGAGTTTTGGGCTAAAATGCTGAGGCAGTGTTTCAGCGCCTCGTCTCGGTCAAAAGTGAGCAAAAACTTGTCACAGATGTCATATAGATTGACACTCAAACATTTACCCTGCTACCTCAGTATTTCTGGGTAAAGTTTATTTTTAAACTACCCCAGAGGGCACATATCATAAGAAGTTTCCTGAGTCTGACTGGTAATTTTTTTAAGTAGGTATATATTTCCTTTTTTAACGGTATCATCTAACACATTGTAATATATGCAGTGTACGTAACACTGAAGAGTGCTTATCTTCTGTGATGCATGCGTCACACATCTGTAGGTGCAAGCGATAAGTGTTTTTTTTTCTTGGTTCAAAATAGCCAGCGGATTGTTTCTTCAGACTACATGTTCCCCTGCAGGTTGTGAGCTTTTAGGTATTAAAATATACATTAGGGAAGAGTTAAAAGCAGAGGTTTTGTTTTGCACATTTATTGTGACTTCATAAAGAAAAGAATCTCCATAAATCTTGTGGATCCTTACCTTTTTTTT
>CAFUXE010003101.1:208450-238556 GCA_903364295.1 Serranus cabrilla
ACACACACACACACACAGGTTTCCAAAACCCACATGCCGTTGGATGTAGAGCGCTGAGAGGAGAATTGCCGGCGGCAAGAGTTGTCCTATCTAATAACACCCTAAAATGGAGAGAACGGGGGAGAGGAGCAAAAAGACGAGAAGAAAAAAAGAGCAAAGTGCTGAATATGTATTTTGAAAGGAACGTGGCCGGTCAGGCAAGCAGGCATGACGGCACAACATGCATGGACAAGCGCGCACACACACATGCCTGCACACAAACATACACGGAGACATGCTCACGCACCCTGAAAGACACTGAAAAACACACAGACATAGAAAGCACAGATACGCATGCACACACATACAATGTCAGGCTAAAGAAATTGACGCCTGTTTTGATCTGGGCTGCTAACAGTCTTTGTTCAAAGCTCCTGGGATGTACAAAGACAGAAATAAAGGCTGATCTCTCAGCCTGAGCAAACACTCACATGCAAACACACACACTTGCATGCACACGCAATCACACTCCCATACACGTAATGTGAATTCCACCTATCTCCACAGTAATATTATAACACATACCCAAACCAGTGGTCTATAACATCCCTATTTAATGTGTTTACAAACTAGAGAAAAATGAAAAATATTCACTGAACAATTCCCTTATAGCGAAAACAAGTCACGTCGAACTGTTTCACGAGATGAGTAACATGCATGCAGGCTATTTTTCTGTACAGAAGATGCTGATGAATATTCTAACAACCACAACAAGAATCACCACGGATTGCTTGGCTCGGTGTTCTGTGTCAACACAGTTTGCAGTCTGTGTTATCCTGCATCTTTTTCTCATCCAAGCAACTAATTAGTGAGTAATGGTGCTGATTCTTCTCGATTATTATGTATAGAGTTCTGTCTCACATCAAATCTGTGCTTTTTCCCCCGTTTCCCAAATATCTTTCGCATTAGTCGGGCCCAGTGAACCACAGTATTCAGGACAATGATTTTGTTCTTGCTCAGAGGAAATGGGTGAATCAATATATTCACTGGCACACCACGGTGCTGTGGTGTCCTCGTTCTCAGGTCAATTGGTGGAAATAATTTAAGATTTTTATTTCTGTGTCTCAGACATAATAAAATATTGATAACGGCAATAAACCGAGCTTAGACACAGCCCGCAATACTCCTGAGCGGTTTATAAACAAAGCTGATTTTTCAGAACCATGTTATGTGCAATGCTTTGTATTATGACAAAAAAAACAAAAACATTTTTTTTGCAGAACTGCTAAATTTTCCTGAAAAAAAAGTTTAAATTTGTAATCTCTCTCCTTTTTCAGACGTGTACACTGAAAAAAATGCCCAAGACAGTGCATTAGTAACATGCTCATTATGACCAGATCACTATCAGGCATTAAAGGACCCTATTTTAATCCCACAAGCCTCTCTGTGGAACAATATCTTTGACTGGAAGGTGCAAAGCAGCTCGATGTGAACACACAAATCAGCAGCTAGATGCAAAGGGAGTGTTTTTTTTAAACTGTTAATTAGATAGAAATTGATAAAAAGATACAGTTTGGTAAGCGGCTGATAGGATTGCACCAATCTTGTGCTATTTCAGTCATAATTCCACAGTATTTTCTGTTGTAAATTCACATCATATCTTGTGACACAGCAGTGTGTGCTTGGTAATGCATATCAGGAATAAAACATGAACTGCTGATTTTTTTTTTTTGGGATAGGAGGCTGTGACGCAGAGGATTAATGAGCCTGAAAATGTCCACACAAACAGAATATTCCTTTGAAGTTCTTGTGACTTTTTATTAGACAGATCCTGCTTTATGTAGAACCAGTATGTCTATATGAATCAGGGACCTCACATTTCAGTGTCTACATACCACTGACTGCCCAGTATGTCACACAGATCATTGATGTTTCTAATGGCTTAAACTTCTCCAAGATATTTCTTTGGTTTCCACCTGGTGCTGCTGCTCTCTTTAGTCATAAATGGTGAGGCGGGGTGGAATCACATGAAAAACAGTGACGTTGGCTCACACCCTCAATAAAGACCAGATGACAGCTACCCCATTGAGGTTTCCATCGAGTGCCACTGGCTCTTCAGTGTTGCAAACTAGCTTGACAGAGAATTTTGTGTGCTGGCAACTCACAGCATGAAGCTGTAGTTGAGAGATCTGTGATTTGTGTGCAGGTATCACACTGCTTGAGGCTGTAATCTTGACACTTGTAGATATTTGTAAATAGAAAACTTGCAAAAAGAACATCACAATTGCTGTGTAGTAGTGTGGCGTTTCTGTAGGGACAAGAAGCCAGTTTTCTTTCTTTTAGTTAACTTTTCTCTTATTTTTCTGTCAGAAGTTTGTTACACAGAATCTTCTAACAAGCTGTCATTGGACACGGTTTGGAAAAGAGTTTGGAAATATTTGGCAGGTGATTGGATGAACCATCTGTCTGTCACTGTCTCTCACAGCTAACTTCAACTAATCAGATCAACATACAATATGATCATATTCAATTCTTGGCCAAGCTAGTAACAAGAACAGCAAAAACACATGTCCATGTAGAGAAGCCTACAGTGCAGTAATTCTTTTGTCTTCTTTCCATAAAGAAATACCCTGATATAATTAATGCTTTTACTGTCACCTCTCCGTGTTGCTACACAGACCAAAACCACGCCTGTGGCTGCCAGTGGCTCCTTTCGGGATACTGATTGGTGCTAACTGCTCATGGTTCTTCTGACACAAATGCATTACTTGAAGTCTGACAAGATGGATTTTCATGTCATCTTGTGGTCCCATGACTGTTGTGTGATCTTGTGATATCCCAAGAATCTAGCTGCTGTGCAAGTTAAGAGGTTCCACAGTTCTGTCAATTTTAAAGTAACAACATGGATTCCACAATTCTGAGACAGCTTTTTAAAATGAGCTGGCAGAGGGGGAACCAAGAACCAGTTGTTGGGGGCACAGGGGAAATCAGAAAATTCTATCAGAAATAAATACAGCGTTGAAAATTGGCTTAGATAACACAGGGTGTGATGTTTTGGGCTCTTGTGCAGTGCCCTGCACCCTAAAACAGGAGGTATTACATGACAAATGGAATTCCACAAGACCTAGAATCACCCCAGGGGTGTTGGTGGGGTACCAGAGGGTGGTTCAAATACATCAGATGGCGGCTGGCACCACCTCCTGCTGCCCCTCTAGACCCACCCCTGCCACACTTAGGCCAAACAGTATGGATCAGAGATGCAGACTGAGTCAGACTCACCAAACCCATAATGGATAAACAGCTTTTGTACACACTGACATTGTAAGCAATGCTATATAGATATACAGGTAATATAATACAGGTAAGCTTCTTGAACTGTGCAATAACAACTCAACATCATCCATAACAGACTGCTCAAATACGTCTATATATGGAGTTTTTTTCACTTCAGCCTCGTAGCCACTTCACTCCCAGCATCTACGTGCATTTACTTACTTTTTAATGTGTCTTTTATAATGCCTAACCAGGAAGTTTGTCTAAATTCACAGAAACTGTAGCTTTATATTTTTTTATAACCGCAAACCTTTTTGTATGTATAATGATGTGTGTGCTATTTTTAGGATGCTCCGCTGTACTGTGGGCAACAACATGCTCATGTGTTGTTATGGGTGGTCTTGACAAACCGTCTATTCTGTTGATAAAGTTGGAGATCTTGTTGTTCATATGCTCAGACAAATACAATGCTATTTCCCAAAGTCTCTCCTGCTATGACATTCAGTGTAACCTATACTGCAAGAGTCTAATCTCTATAATAACAAAAGGCTACAAGCATTTAATGTTTAAATAATGCAGCTGTTTGTTATTTCTCTCTTTTCCCTTTCCACCCTGATAACATTTTATCGTTATCTTCCCTGACTGTGGAGGAGAGGAGGTGCAAAGAACTGAGGGACAGCTACATTACAGAGAGCAGAATTGTCAGGGAGTGAACTTGTGAGTTGCATTTAGAGGCTGTGTCCCTACAGACTCCCACATTTCTGCAAAAGTTCTGCAAAGTGTCACTTCCAGCACAAAGGCCTTGTTTTCGCTCTTCAACACCCCATTATTCACAAGTTACCATCTTTTATTCTATTCTTCTTTCTGCCGGCTTTGTTGCCATTATTAAATATTTCCACACAATTTGCCTTAAATTGCCAACTGTGAGAACAATAATCTGCATCTAGATTAAAACCACTGTCTGAAATCTTGCACGCTCAGTTGTTATACCTCAGCAGACCCCACAGATGCACAACACCATTGCAGGCTAATAGTTGTTACACATGGAATTTGTGGAATTGTGACTCGGATCAGACCGTGATTCAGACAGAGGCATACGTATTTAGAATTTGATTCATCACCAGCCATGTTTCTATTTGAAAAAAAAGATGCAATCCGTGGGTGATGTCTGAGCATTTTATGACTAAAATATGTGGAAAGAGTAGTGTTCAAAAAGATGATTAGAGGATAGAATTAGTAATTTTCTTTTTACAACATACCTTACAGTATTTGCCATAATGTGGATCATTGACTGTGCGCAAACATGCCGTGGTAAATGGGATGTTAAATGTTCAAAAGGTATGTTGGGCCTGTTCCCTTGAGTCTTTTATGATATTTCACGGCTCATCATCTTGCAACACCACTTGACTTTCTATGCTTAATGCCTGCAGGAACACTTACAATGTCTTTGTATTTGAATTTCTAAGAGGCGAGGGGTACTGTAGAAGGCTGAACTGAGTAAATGTATGAATGTACAAGTGTATGTGCATAAGCTTAAGTAGAGTGTGTTTGTGCTGTGAGATTGAATGTGTTTGTGTGTGTCTGTGGCATGCAAAGCGAAGATGAGAGGCAGAGGTGATGCATGTTTTCCTTTTGGCTGAGGATCTCTGCCTTTAGGGGAATTCCCTCGGCAGTACCCCTCGTTGAAGCCCTGAGGCCTTATTTCACACACACACACAAACACACACACACATACACAAAAAATGCAGACACATACATCAGGGTGCATGAAGCCAAACACACACCACAACCCAGACAGATAAACATACTTTTCCCCCACATTTCATATTCTGCTTGGTCCTTTGCCAATATACGAATAAACACATGGAACAAGATTAATTAAAAGGAAATTGCAGGATGTGTTTGAGTGACAAAAATTAAACTTTAATCTATTCCTCATTATTCTGGAGATCCGGCTAAACATCAAATATGTGACAGACAGGTGTCACATTGCCGTTCTTTGACAGACGACCTCTGTGACAGCTCACACACACATGCCCACAAAAGGTTTCAATATGCTAATTTCACTCTGATTGTTTGGGGAGCTCGACTTTCTAACACAAGTCACCGCAATCTTTGAGACAAACACATGCACGCTCATTCTTAATCATTTCTCCGACATGATATGTTTGTATATTGCTTTGCCAAATATGTTTTGGAAAAAACATAATTAATGTCTGAATTACTTTCACTCGCAGTATTTCATTCCTGTCCCGGAAGAGAGATATTAAAGGCACAGACGGAGGGTGGATGGCGTACTAAGTACAGATTTGGTTGGAAGTTGGAAACTGTGGTTTTGCATTTATCACGTTGATAAGTGACCTTTAGAGTTTCATTTTGGACAGAGCCAGGCTAGCTATTTTCCCTGACTGACTCTAATCTCAGAATTCTGACTTGATTCTCTAAATTGTGACATACATTTCAGAATGCTGACGTTAATTTCAGAATTCTGAATACAGATTTTAACTTCTGATTTCAGACTTGATCAACTTGATTCTTCCTTTAATTTCAGAATTATCCTTTTAATTTCAGAATACTGACTCTAATTTCATAACTCTGACTTTAATTTCAAAACTGACTTGATTGTCAGGATTCTGACTCTTATCTCAAAATTCATTATGCATACATTGCTATTTTCAATATTTAACCAAAAAAAAAAACTTTCTCTGACCTTCACCAAGTGCTTCCCGGAAACTAACTGTTATTAAGAATTTCCAACATTTTAATAAACAGTATCTTTTACTCCAAATAGTGGGACATTTCCAACAAAACATATTTGCAAGTACAAATGATATGCACATGAGTATAAATTTTAGAAGACTAGGTTGTCAGTATGTCTAGGGACTGCACTAAAACACAAAAGGTGTCAGATATTGTAATTCGTCTGGTTGTGGAGACAGATTGTCTCTGTGACTGACTCCACTGCTTGACAACCAGGGGACGACAGTGACGCAGTCCACAAATGGAAGGGAACAAGAGAAACGAAGCAAAATAAGACAGAACGAGCTGATTGATTATCCTGAAGATTGGAATGAATGGCTGGGAGGGGTGGAGGTGGAAACTCTGAGTGTGTGTTGGGGGAAAGGAGGGGATGCTGGATAGATAAATGGCATGATATGTGACACTTTCAAATTTACAATTCTGACCCCTAACTCCCTCAGCTCGTCTCTCCCTCACAGAATGACACACATACACACTCAAGGCACGCATGCATTGTAAATCAGGTTTGATCTGTCAGAGAAGCGTGTCTGGGCTGTCAGTCGGTAGCGTTTGAGTGTCAGATGAGTGTTTTGAGTGTCAGGAGATGAGCAAAGTGTGTGCGTGTGTGTGTTTGTGTGTGTGTGTGTTGCAGGGGTTGTGTCTGCATGTTTGACTCCAATTGCTTAACAGGCGTCTGTCACTACCGAGGCTTCAGAGCTCCATCACTGGGATCCTTACTCATTTCAGTTAACAGCCTCATTGTCTCCTGTGCGGTTTGCAGAGGTGGTGCTCTTGTATCTGTATCTGTCCAATTAGCAACTGTTTTTGTACACATAAATTCAAATATCTCTGGACGTGGGTGTGTTTCAAAGGGACAACTTAGCAGAGTTGGTTAAATTGTTGTAGAAATGGTCTTAAGTGTTACAAGAGCTGCCAGTCAGCTGTATTTTAGACTATGATATGTCATAAGAAGGACGAAGATCTATTCTAAAAAATGTCTACACCACAATTCTTATTCTCTCCAATTTATTCGTTTATCCAAAGAGCTTTCCTGGAGATTATTTAGATGTATACATAAATAATTAAAAAGGTACCTTAGGTGAGGTTTGCTAAGCAAAGTTACAATTACTGTACTTTAAAACAAAATCACTACAATAAAATTGCTTTGACTTTATAACCTTAATAAGAACAACTCAACAGTCTCCTGAGAGGTTCATTGTATTATCTTTTATTTTTAACCAATTTTTACAGGAAAATATCCAGGGTTTTTAAAAGGTGATCTTTTGTATCCATTGTTGTGCATCCCTCGTTTGAATTGAATCCCTAAATCTTTCTCATTTTCCAAAAGACATTACTCCACATGGTTATACCCTGCAGAATGCACTTGACCCATCTGCTTCAGTGGCACTTGTGGCTATCATTGGTCAATTTATATGCCCTTACTGACTTATCAAATATTAACATCACACCAATTACCCAGCCTTGGTTGACTTAGCAAAGCTTGGGATTATTTATTATTGCTGCCACCACTCGACTCCCTCCCTTTGGGGAAATTACTTAGAGCCACCATTAACTACTGTCTACTGGTTAAGGACTGTCTGCTGGCTCTTTGTGCTCTGCTGTGCTGCACTGCGTGTCCAAGGCACTTGTCAATCAAACAACATAGCCAGTAAATAATTAAGTCTGCTCTGGAGGTTTTCTGTTTGTATTGTTTTCCCCCTCATTTGTTCAGCAATAGTGGCTATTACTGCTCATGCTAATCACCCACTTATTCTTTTGATTGTTCTCAAACGGCTGTACCATGAATCATCATATATACAGTATGGTTTGCTGTTAGCTCGGTGACTTCCTCTTTAAGTGTTGCAGCACTTTTTATCTTTAGCTGAACACTTCTTAATTCTTTCCTCCACTTTCTTCTCCCCTCTTGTCCTTCTATCTTCCCTCTCTGTTATCTCCACTTCTTCTTCTTTTTTGTCCTCAGACTACCTATATCCTTGTTTCTCCTCTACCACCTCCCCGCCTCTCTCTTTAATTTGAATTTACACCTCCTATCAGTCTCTGAATCTGTCACTATTTTCTCTTTGTGTTGAACATTAATATTCCCTTCACTTTTTTCCCCTTCCTTCATTTCTTCATTTCTGTGACAGACACGAGAGCAAAGGCACAAAGCTTTTCTGTCATGCAGTGAAGGCTGATGAAGAAGAACAGGTTATAATTTTACGCTGACACTTGCACGCACGGACACACACACATGCAGGGACACACACACATGCGCTTTTGATCCAGGCCATCAATTATGTCAATCACATATTAAACAGCAAGTGTTATCTTAGTGCTTAATTACCAATTAACAATGAATGATTAACTGACAATTTACAGCACGCAGCTAGTAGATTGAAAATGTGGGCAGAGGCAGCGAGCACAACACAAGGGCACATGGAAATTAGAAAGGATTTATGCCTGTTGGTCTGTGTGTTTCTCCAGTACTTTCACTCACGTCTCTGTGTGTTTTTCGTACATGTGCTCTGCATGTGTGTGTGTGTGCATATGTGCCTGATTGAGCGTGAGCTTAATCAGTTGCATTGGGTTTGTGGCATCAGCGTGACTCCCCACCTTCATGGAGATTTATCACCGCAGAATTGTGAACGCTGTCACGTTTTATCTAAGCACGCCTGCTCCATTAATGGAGATGGGAGCGAGGACAGCTTTTCATGTCATTAGGAAAACATGATACGGCAATGATTTAAGACTTCATTGGAATTGTGCTTAATGCATTCAAAACCCAACAATGCACAGCTACTACATAATAAGGAGATGGCATCACAGCCTGCCTCTTAAACTGACATGCTCCTGATTTACTTATCCAAAGGTGGCATATTGAACAAGCAGTACTACAGCCAAATTAACCAGCTTACTTCTCAAACCCTTTCTTTCTATTCATGAGAACCTTGTTCATTCATAATTCATTTGACAAGACATATATCTGTTTAGCTGACAACAGAGCAGCATGTGGTACCCATTGCGGAGGTTATTCCACCTGTGCGGGATTCAGGATTTGTCTTCGGCATCATCTGCTTGGGTAATAATGTTCAAAGTGCAGCTGCAGTCGTGCAGCAAACAAGTACTAAAAGGGCATAAAAGTGCCGCTGTGATGGCTGAATTTGTAAGTACAATATTGTGTGTGGTATGGAAAACTTAACATCACTGCAGTGGTTTAAGATTATTTGAATCACACACTAATTGGGTTGCTGCGTTAAAAGCACTTTGATGCTGGATGCGAGTATATTTTGCAACTACATGGAGCAGCGTAGCATTGTAATATTTCTGTGTGTGGCGCATATATTTACATATTCCTTCATGGATTTAGGATTGAGTTGAAATTGAGCCCAGGAGTTTCTGCCTCTGGTGAATTTAATTTGTTATGACACTTTTCCTGCTGTAGAAGACTGAATTATCTTGTGTGCGCGCCTGCCCACTTGCACATTCACCCTTGGAGACATTCCTCAAAGCAACGACTCATTTTCAATCTTTAAATACGCTGAAAGTCAGATAGACATGCCTGAGCACACCCAGCGCACACATACACACACGCAGACACCTCTATCTATCTGCAAACAGGGCAGGTATGTGGGAACGGGTGTAGTGAGAAGCATCTCCCCCTCTCGCTCTGCAGGAGATAACACACTCTCCTTTAAACTGTCTCAAGGACTCTAAAAAGAGTGAGACAGAAACAGAAAGAGAGCAACTCGGCTGCCAAAATGTGTCTGTTTTTCAAAATCTCCTGTGATTGCACACAACAGTTTGTAGTCATTTCTGGTAATTTGAAAATGCACTCCGATACACAGAAGGGTTGAGATAAGGTTCAAAGCTGCTAGCCACTGTGGCAACGACACATATTTATTGTGTCATGCTGAGGCTTAAGACTTAGCTTTGAATTCCAAGCAATAGCCCGGCTTGTGTAACACCACTTCAGCAGCAGCACGCTAATAAGGGACACCGTGTTAATAAAATGCACCCACACTGAGTTTTCTTCAGGGGGACACATTTTAATGGCCTGGTTTTTGTTGTGTGTCCTCACCTGTAATACAGCGTGTGTAACTTATTATGATGACTGAAAGGGACAGGGGAGGAAGACACTCAGGGTTCAGCCCGTACAGCTCCATGTGTGGATCCAGAGTTAAAGGATTTACCCACTGACTACTTTAAATCATTACCACAGGTCTGGTTTCTATGAATAGGATTGACCTTTTCTGCTTTCTCTCAACTTGCCTCCATCGCGATTGCTCTCTCCGAGGTCCTGTGCACCGCTGAACTGACAATGCAAACACACCTTTCTCAGATGAATTCATTTGAAGCAACAATAGGCCTCATGCATGAATCGTTCGTACTCACAGATTTTATCTTAAATTGTGCATAAAAGCAGTTAAAAAGACGTTTGTGTCATTCAGCCCTGAACCTCATTTAACCCGACAGGCAAACGAGTCGACTCGCGGTTTGTGCCTTGAAAAATCAATTCAATATCATGAAGAATTAGCAGTTCAATCATTATTGCTCTGTATTATCACCTCTCAGTAAAAAATCCATCTTTTAGTTGCCGAGATCAGGGCAATGTGCTTCAACCACGGCTTATTGCACCACTTACCAACCCTCAGACCCAGCTGAAGGTGCCCTTTATCGTGCACTTGATGGTGGAGCACACTATCTGTTCACAGAAAGCATGGTGTATGCCTACACTCAGCAGGTGGCAAGCTTTTATTACCGCCTGAAAAAAGTGTGCAAAATAAACATGGCCTGCTGTGTTCTGCACAACATTGCAGTGCTTCGCGGTGTGCCACCACCTGAAGACACGAGATGGTTTCGCTGACAAATGTGAGTGACTTGTTATGGTTTGCACACAGCACCCAAGTCTTCAACCCAATATGGGTTTATTAGGGTGCTTAGTGCAAATTGCCAGGTACATGCAATGAATTTAAGAATGAACACGGTTCACCGACATACTCAGATGGGTAAGAACAGAGTTGGCAACCAGCACATTTCATGAATGAATTATTGCTTATTGCTTTTAATAAGAAGGAAAATGAGAGAAAAATAAGAAAATACAATATCAGCACTGTCCCCTCCAGTGTTTCAGTCTTCTGTCTGTAGCTGCCTAAGAAGTGATTCCTTAATCTAGTGGTTCCCAAACTTTTTCTGCAGGACCCCCTTTTTCTAAATAAAAATATTTTCAAATGATATTATCTGCAAAATATACATTATATTACATAAGTTTGAAATGATGTGTTTTCCATTGTAATTCACATTGACAAATCTGATTCCAGGCCAACGAATGCTGATAATGTTTGGTGCGGTACATGCCTTCAGAACGAAATACAGTCTGTACTGAGATTGCCTCGTCATGGCTCTCACCACAGTTTGATTGAGTCTGGACTGCATATGACTTTCACCTCTGAAAACATGAAGGTAGCGGAGCCAGAATGGCAGTGCTAGCCACGCTTACATGCAAACAGCTAAAAAAACTTTTTTTTATAATGTTCTATGTGTTCTAACTCCAACTGAATGGGGGCAACCTGACTACCAACGTGGGTAGAACAGTGTTATCAGCAGTGCTTACAGCTCTAACAGTACTGACAGGGTTAATGAAGGTCAGCTTACAATCACCGGAGCCACCTGGCTTCTGCAACGTCACCGTCCCTACACACAGTGGTGCAGTGCACAGCAGTGGTAATTAGCTGACCAGTGGGAAATGGACACAGGTTCAACAGATTCAAAGGGAGGGACTCACATGCACTCACATGCATGATAAAAACCCTCGTTTCCATTTGGAGGACTGGAAGTTTACCATATCTACTTAAAATGATAATTATGTCAATATTGTCTTAGCAACTTCTTTCCACCACTGCAAGTTAATGTGATTGCAGGTTCCTCAACTTTAAAAACAATGTTGACCTCAATGCTACTTTGCATAATTGATGTATACATACATTGTATGGATTTAAAAATACTTAGGTTGGACTTGATTAAGACCCTTTAGTTTAACTGCCAGTTACATTTTATATGCCAGCAGACCAAAAACCAATGAACTAAAAACCTGACAATAACACCTGCAAAAATCTGCATATTTTATGAACCATGCTGAGCTCCAGATTTCTTGGGGGATAATTAAATCCAAAATGAGTCCAAACTCTTACCTTCATTGGAGATCAGGCTGATTGAATTGATTTTCCTCCTGCATACCATAATAGGCAGCAGCTCTACTTGACAGCACACTGTTGGGATCTGCAGTCTACTGCGTTCTGTCATCATTGTAAATTTAATGAGGAGAATACTAACATTAGAGTATGAGAATCAATTTTTGAGATTTATGTATCGATTCAGAATCTTACAAGACGGGAATCTCAATTCTTTTGTGAATCGAATTCCAACAGCCTTTACATTATTTCGACCTTTGAAGATACAGTAACGCCAACACAGACCTGCTAGTTCACTGACTCACTCACTGCAGATCTGCTTAGCTGCAAAAACACTCATACATGGACTCAATAATTGGAAAGCGAAACAATGCACAAACACAATTATGGAGCAAAAATGTGATATGAAGCAAAACACACACACACACAAACACACACACAAACTCACACACCTCCCTGCGTGGTTTCAATTGCCTCTGTGTTTGTAATTATGGCTCTGCAGGAAGTAGAACGGAGCACCTGGGTGCCCTGCAGTGGAATACACTCTGAGTGAACTCTGTATGTTAAAACCTTTCTAATCTGGGAAATAAAGCTTGAACTACTCTTGGGCCTGGACAGTTAAATTCTAATTCAAATACCAAGATGGAATAGATTTCAAATATTTATGCATTCCCAAGTGCCCAGTTTTTGCTGTGGAGGTAGATTTACTCGCATACTAAAAAGAAACAGTGACATTCAGAAGATTACACATAATTAACACAAGGGTTTTATGCTGCTGCTTATTTGTTTTTTGGCTATCTAGCAATATAAAACACTTAATGTATTCAGTTCACTAGAGAAGAAGTCCTTCTCGACAAAAGATACAAATAAGCTTACTTATTTCTGTCTATAAATATTTTTCTTCACATTTATAATTTTCTCTATGGCTGTCAAGATATACATAAACTCACTGTGCAGTGTTTAGGAGTCTCTACACTTTACTTTTATCTTCTTACTTTCTCTCATCATTTGCCTTTACAAGTGGATTTCATCAATGTCATGGGCAGTGGCTTTCAGTTGGAATTGCTTTGTACATGCATTTTATCAGGAAAGAAAATAGTTTTTTTCAAAAGTTTTGTATTTTCACTCTATTGCAGTTTCACTGTGTGGGCAATGTGTGTTTTTGCAGTCTTTGTTTCCTGTGAAGCAATTTTCCAATGTGCAAAGATTAGCATAGTTGAAGTGTTTATACACTGAAAAGCTCCAGGACAAAAAATTAAGAAACCTATATTATTGAAGAAGTAACATACCAAAAACAAAACAAAAAAACAATATCTGAATTTGGAATCAGTTAAAGGTGAGAATTCTTTTTTTTCATACAGAGTGTGTTGGCGTGCTAGCTGTGCAGCTCTCGTGATGGCAATGTCGGTCAGCTGACTGCTTTGGTTCAAAGCAAAAAATCTCTATAACTGGATGAAATGCTGTAAAACTTGTAAAGATATTCTTGGTCCCCTGAGGATGAACCAGGTCCACACTTTCACATAACCAGTGAAGTATTTCGACATCTGCACAAGTTCTCACAACATTTTGTACAAATGTTAATGATTTCCCGAATCCCAATAACTTTAATGAGTCTCTGATTTTTCCTCTAGCATGAGCTTCACATGTATTATTTAGAGTAAAATATCTCAACAAGGATGCCAGGAAATTTGATACAAACATGCACATGAGGAACTGTAATACGTTTGCTGATCAGATGAAGCATTCAAGGATCCCGAAAGCAACTCGTTAACTTTAGTAAAACAATCGTGACGTCCCATGGTTGCTGTTTTGCCATCACACGACCCAAGTGTGTGCCTTCATGTGATCAAATTCTATGAAACTGAAACTAATTCAATCATTTGAACTTGAGGTCACAGTAACATTTAACTACCAAAATCTGATCTTAAAGCCCAACTTGACATTTGTCAAGGCGTTCCTGAGGTATTACATTCATGAGAATGGCACGATGTATATAAAGAATACAAATATTTGGTATTGTTTGGTGATCTTATTTACTCTGTAATTTGATTGCATTATAGCACCCAGCTTGACTTGACCTGAAGAATTACAAACAACTTACACGACGGGGCACAGTACAGCTATTTAAATCAGTGCTTTTACACCGTAGGTGTGGACCGACTTCAAATGGCATGATCTGGTGCATGTCTGCAAATAATATCCATTTCCATTCATTAACTGAATTCAAACTGGACTGCAGATGTATCATTTAGCACTTCCTCATGCACTGAGCAGTCACACTCACACTTGTAAGTACATCGCTCTTGATACAGACCTTTGAAAGTCCTCAGAGTGGAGACTTGAAAGGCCACTTGGACTCTTTTCGAAGCTGAAAAGAGTCAAGAGGAAGCCAGATCGTTTGTTTGTGCTTTGCAGTCTCTGCGTATGGCAATGCAGGTGTGTGTGTCTTTGTTAGTGTGTGTCTGTGTGTTTGTGTTTGATATTTATCAAGATACAATTCCCAAGAGAGGGAGAAGAAGTGAGAGAGAGACATAGGGGAGACAAGGAGAGAGAGAGAAACCTGAGGGCGGACTGGAGAAGTGAAACAGCACAGCCCACAGTTGGAACTAATAAGTTCCACTTCTGCATGGTACCTGTCTGTATGTATTTTTCAGCTGAATAGCACTCCACTCAACCATGTCAACCTGAACATGGCTGAAATTTGTTTCCAGTCAGGACTCCTTCCCATGGACGAGTTTTTGATTTTGTTGCATTACAAACTCATTTAAATCTTTTCTGACAAGCCAGCATGCAGCAGAAGAAAACATTTATTTACAGAGTTATAAAAAATATTCACTTTCTCACTCTCACTTCTGAAAATACTGCACACACGGCAGTTATAAATACTGTAATAAGATGCTCCATTAGTTTGTCAGCGCTAGTGGCAATACGTAGCAGAGGAACGAGAGGTATAAACCGGTGGTAATTGAATACCAGGATCCCAGTGGGAAGATGAAGGGTAGCCATGCTATTAGACAGAATTAGCCATCCTCTCCCACAGGAGTGTGCTTGTGTGTGCGGGTGTGAGGACCTGTGTTTGTAGATGTGTGTATGAATCCATTTACACATTCATGCAAGCTTTTGGCAGGACAGAACCCATCACACTGAGAGTTAAATTTCACACAGTACCTTCATTTTGACATCACTGTTCATGTATAACCTATCAATGATTAATTAACGTTCATAAATTAAAGCATCGGGTTGCCATGAAAAGAGAAGAGGCTGGATCCAAGGTGGGTTGTGCATGTGAACAAAAAGGAAGTTAAGTAAGGTCAGGTAAGTTAAAGAACAGAGAAAATATGAAATAACTGGGAGTATGTTAAATGTCAAAGATAAATATAGCGATTACAGATGATAGGAACGAACATTTGATGGAGGAAGGATGGAGAGAGGCAGGAAGCCAAGACTCGATTGGCGGGAGGTAAATTATTGTATTATCCAAATCCAGTCAGGTGATTCCTTTTGCATCTGCGTCACCGAGTGCCAAACACTAATGGATAGGTGTGTGTGTGTGTGTGTTTTTGTATCTATGCTGGCACATTTTAAAGAAGCTAAAATAGGTTGTCTTTTACTCCCAGTATTAAAAGCCTATAATTAGCTCGAGCAGAAGGACATTACAAGCTGTTATGGCCAAGGATGGATGGATGGGTGGATGAATGGATGGATTATGTATTTGGATGGGGTGCATGCTTGAATAGAGTATTTGATGGGCATATTGTGTGAATGGGCAATCTAGAGGAATAATTATCTGTATAAATGAATGAATTTTGGGGACTTGTATGTAGAAATTGATTAGGAAGAGAGACTGCTGTATGGCTGACATTGAAGCACTTGTCCTTGGAAAAACACAGTTTGTTGAACATGCAAACATACTGCATCAGCATATCCAAGCTATTATTCTGCTTGCCTCCATGTTTTTTCTTTTTAATATGAACTATGCAAAAAGTCTCATTTATCAATTCAGGTTTTCTTGTTGTAAAGTAAAGGTCTGGACATTAACGGTTTATCCCAGCTCCTTTCCTAATAACCCCTGTGGCTTTAGTGTGACCAAAAGAGTGAAATGTGACTTCCATCCAGATTTCACTTGATTTCATCTCCAGACAGTATCCAAACCAATTATCCGAGATGTAAAGGCAGTGCAGTCTACTAAACGTTTTGCTTGATAAAGCATAAAAACTCCATCATTTTGTGAATCAAAAGTAGGGTAAACCAGACACAGGCGCTACAAGTGAAGAGAGGATTTGCATGAAAATCAAGTCTCTGTCTCCGGCAGAACTACTGTATCTCTAAGTTTAGCAGACAGTATACATGCAGTATGGTAATGGAGTCTAGGCACTGGGACATTGTCAATTGATGGCAGATTAGGTTATGCTTCAGAGTCGCTCTTCCTTTCCCTTTTTAAAAATATGTCAGTCTGAGGCTCTCTCAGATAGAACAACTGCTAAATATTTGAGATGCCAAACTGGAACATGAAGAAGCTATTGCAGCTCTGAGCTGCATTTTTACACCTGCATGGCCCTACATTACAATATACAATATATCCCAACCATTAACTACACATAGGGGCTTTTTCCCCCCTTTCCCTTTGAATATGAGCCATGGCTTTCAAAGTAAGAATCTCCAGCAGGAGGTGGGACATCTAAAGGCAGGTGGCATTGATTCAGCAAAAGCCAAGATATGGTGATGTGACATGATGCCAAGGACCTACTATGCTAATGAAAACAGGCTTAAAGACATTGCCTAATGTTTGCATGTAATGAGCAACTTAGAGGAAGCTAAAAAAATCTTTTCATATTTCAGCACCATGGACAGAGAACAGAGGTCTAATGATCATTAGTGTGTTGAAACTTCACAAAAAATAAAGCAAGGCACTGAATTTCATACCAATTTCTAGTGTTTAACCAAGGGGTGTCAAAAAAAAGAGTGAAGCAAAAGTTAAATTTTGCAAAAAATGTTTTATTTTGAAGTACTTAAGCCCAACCACACAGGCTGATTTCAGTCTTCAATAGCGTCTGAATTTACCGGTTAACACCTAAAATCAAGGATACTATTTGTACAGGCTGTTATCTGAAGCAGCTGGGCAGCATGATCCCCTGCAGAACACTGTAGAAAATCATGCAACAACGAACAAGTTCAATCACTGAAAATTACATTCACTGCATATTGTGGACTTATCAGAGGTTATTATCTTCTCATAGACAAGCAGGCCTGAATGGGTGCATATTGTGTATTAAGGCCAGACCGCTAGGACGTCTTTGAATCCAATACAGATTTTAGAAGGGAAAAATTCACAGATAAAAAATATGGCAAGCGATAAGTTGGATTTTTGAGGTGGAGTGAAAATAGACCTTTTTTATGTGGATTGTGCACCGATACTGCACAAAGGTACTATAAGGGTGTCTTCTTAGACAGATAGTGAAGAATATTCAACATCATTATAGATCATACTGTTCATACTGTTAATCCACTGTAGAACTGAAAACTGACAAATAAAGAATAAATAAAAACAAAATCAACAAAATGTTATGTATATTTTGGACAACATATACACTGATAGTGATGCATAGCATTATGCCATTGATAGGCCAATATAGGCTGCTAATATCAGTCAACGGATAGACTGGTCGGGCTCTAGTGTGCATACAGTAGATTGTAATGCTACATGATTATGCATCCACACATTGCAGTCATTTCAGTATCAAAAAGTAATGAAGGTCTTTCCTCTTTACCCGCAGCCACACAGTTCACAGGTCCAACAGCATGCAGTGAAACAGGCGGTCAAGTTTTAAGCCGCAGACAAGCCAACAAACTCATTTATGGTTGATCACTTGCTTGCTTGTTGTGTGATGTCAATAATATATCACTAATACATATCATGGTCAAAAACACACCATGCAAAACAATAAATGTGATCTGTGTTGACAGAGCAGCACTACATATGAACAAAGTGTATTCAACAAAAATTACAGGCTGACAGACAGAAATCCTGCCCACAGATTATTTGCTGTTTATTCATTTGTGATATTCGTTTCCATGTTGCATTTAACTACTCGTTTATTCTTTCACTGCCTTTAAATCTCAGCTATCTTGAAAGAAATCTTGCAGAAAGGAGGATGTACAACCGTTCAAAGTGTATTCTTTATGTCTATGTTGGTTTGACCGATCCTGCAAACAAGCCGGCATCGTTAAAATTAACAAACCCAATCTGAGTTAGATCTGCTATAAATTCTTCCATTCTCACTTTTATGTGTTCTACATCTCATTAAACATTTTAACCTGGACTGGTGGATGATAAAGTCTTTACTCACAGCAGGGCCTTAGAAAGTGGAAGCTGCAATTACAGGCACAGGGATACAGTTTAAAGCATAGTTGGAAGTTGGTCATTGCTTATTTACTGGCTCTTCGGAAGCTGCTGTAAAAGCACGGAGGCAGCAAGTTATTGAGCTGTGACTGAATTAATGCCCAATACGCCAGAGGCATAAGATAATTTTGGAGACGGAGATGACATTTTGTTAAAAATACATGTATTTGGGAAATATTAGGCATACGCCAGGACACCTGAGACTGAGATCACATTGCTTTGATTAGTGCTTATGGATGCCTTGATATTGTTGTTGTAAATAGATCCGCAATATGAAGTAAATTCTCCATTAAGGATATGTGTCCAGTCCTTTTTTATTCCAAGCTTACACCCTTTGAATTGAGGTCTCCTTGGAGATATAGAGAAGCCAAGAGCACTGCTGGAAAAATTATAATGAAATATCTCTAAACTGACAACATGCTGAGCAGTGTTTCGGGGTATTAAAGGCAAACATAATACACAGCCAATATGACAAAAGCATCCTGTTGTCCTTTTTAAAAAAAAGAAGTTCCCTCGAGCAAATAGCAGGACGCCCTTTGTTGGAAGCATTGCTGTTTTATGTAATCTGATTTTCTTGTATCTGTTTTTATGAGTTATTGTTGTTTAGGAAATCCAAGTCACCAGGGACCAATTTTATGTATATATTTTCATCAAAAACTGGAAAGAGTTGGATGATTATGCAGTGGGTTTCTCAAACGGGAACTGAAGCAGATGACACAGCTATAATTTGGTCTCTCAGATGCTCCATCGACAGTCTCAGCACACACTCTGCCTCTCTGTCACTGATGGAGAGTCACGACTTCTCAAGTTGAAGAAATATGCAAGCACACAGTAACACACACACACACTTGCAGAAAAACACTCACACATGCGCACACAACTTTTGTGTCTGTTTAAGCCTTCTGAATTAAAAAGCTTCCACATACACATTCAGATAACGCTCACACACATAAACACAAACACACACATAAATTTTAAAGACTCAGAATCATGAAACCACATAATGAATAGTAATCATAGGCATTTCCATAACGCAAAACATAATCCCTGATGAAAATTCAGACGAAGAAATGAATTATAGAGGGGAAAAACAGCCACGCACCAAAACAAGTGCAATAATGTAATGAATGATAATGTGAAGGAAAACGAGGCGAGGTCGGCAGTTAGAGGAAGCAGCGATGCTCGAGGGGCGCCTGTGCATGTGTGTGCACGCGTGTGCACGCGTATGCAGTCACTCGACATTCATGCCTTTATGTATCAGGAAATGCAAGTGCAATTTCCAGACATGATATGCCTTTAAATGTTCATCTGCATGCGGAGGTGGGTGTGTGAGTGTCTGTATGTGCGTGTGTGTGAAATCTAACGGTTTATGCAGTGAAGTTAGAGCTTATTAAAGGGAGTGTAAAGCAGAGAGAGTGTAATTACCAAACATAAATGAGAAGCTCTCACCCAATGCATTAAATTACCCTGAGAGAGGAATGCCAGCTGATAATTGGACTTTCTCATCTTTGTGTGTGTGTGTGTGTGTGTGTGTGTATGTGTGTATGTGTGTGTGTGAGGGAAAGAGAGAGTATGCGTACATGTGGAGATAGGGATGAAAACCATCTTAAGTTGAAAGATGTTGCACAATTTTGTACTTGTGTCTGAGAGTGTGTGAGAGTGTGTGTGTGTGTATCTGATGTCCTTCCTCTCTGGGAAAACTGTTGTAGCTACTCCGCTTGCACACTTCCAGGGTGATAAATCCGTTGACGCTCCAGTTGTGACAAACCATGGTTCACTTTAGGCTTCACCTCCCCCGAGTGAGTGTGTGCTTCTGTGTGAAACCCTGGCGTGGTGTGTAAAAAATACATACATCCGCATGTATATGTATGAATAAAAAAGTGTTTGTTCTTTATACAGAATCTTTTGTGTGTTTCTTTGTTTCTGTGCGAGTGTGTCCGAGAGATTAATTGTGCATTGGTGTTAGTGTGTCAGCGGAAATGAGAGCCTGTGTGTCCCGGGAATGTTTGTGATAAAGACTGATTGTCTATCGATATATGTGGGACCCGGCATAAATTCAGCCATGTGGGCGGTTGTGTGTGACCGGAGATATGTATACTGAATTTGTGAATGTGTGTGTGTGTGCGTGTGTTTCTCCCTGTTGTGTGTCCCTGAGTGCATTTCCCTCCTCCTACTCCCCTCTCTTTCCTCTGCACTGTCCTTGCAGTGTCCTTCTCTCTGCCTCTCTCTATCCTACTCTCTCGCCATCTCCATCTCCTGGCCTTGCTCTCTCTATCTCTCCATGTCTTCTTTCTTTACCCCCCCTCCCTTCACACACACACACCCTCACCACTCTTCCTCTTTCCCTCCTTCCTTGCCCTCCCTCTTTCTCTCTAACTTTCTGTACCGAGGGAATAACATGCTTCAGAGCTTTCAGATGGAGAGTGTGTAGCTCCAATCAGAACTGCACCAGACCTTTTAAGTAAACACAGCCATGATGTTTCTCACTCACACACATGGACACACACTCTGCACAGTGTCATGGTCAAATAAACATGCAGGAGCACATACAGAGGAGTTTTTTTGGATACATGTGAACCTGGAAAAAAAAAAAAAAACCATCACCTTAAAAAGCTGGAGCGCAGGGCAGATGCCAGTACAGAGGGAGAGAGATGAAACAAGCTGTCAGAGAGGAAAACTTGCAGCAGATTAGAAGAGAAAGACGGGAGAGAGGGAGCAGTGGGCAAAGCAAACAGTATAAGGCTTGCCGGAGAGGCGAGTATAAAGAGAAATAAAACAAGGTAAACACTAGGCTGACCAACATAAGTAGACAGAAACACACAGAAGCAGTGAAATGGGGATAATGGGGATAGAAAGATAGGCATTAAAATAGACGGCACACAGAGCGGTGTGACAGACTGACAGAGGGATAAACCGACAGAGACACAGCGAAGGGGTTAGTTTGCTAAATGGGTCTGCTTGATAATTGTGTTCTGTGACAGCTGACAGTAGCGCCACTTAATTAAAGCCAAGCAGGAAATGACTATTTATAGAGGCTCTATCCCATCAGCACTAAATGACATGGTGTTTTATTTCCCTGCAACCGACTGGCCGCAAAACGCTGACTTTATTTAATTCGATAAGTGTGTGTTTGGAGGGGAGGGGAGGAGGGTGGTGTGTGTGTGTGTGTGTGTGTGTGTAATGGTTGGGACAGCCAATGGGAGGAGCCTGCACGTGTCTGTTTTGGCGTGTAATCCATACAAAGTGAGTGTATGTGTGTGTGTTGGAAAGACATATCTATTATATAAATTTGCCCCCAGGCAATTGAAAGCAAGCACTATATCTACTTAACACATACACACACACCAAATAACACACTCCTACAAAACACATGCGCAAGTTCACACACACACACCTCCACACAAACACACATACACAATAACAGAGCCACACGCAGTCATGTCCCACGACAATGCACAGTTTGACAGCATTCTCCCTGACAGTTTGAAATGTCAGCCCCAAGTGTCCGTCCAAGTGCGCAGATGATTGTGTGTGTGAGAGTGTGCGTCTGTGTGTGAGCTTGTAGAGCCACCATTTCCTGGATGTCAGCTATAAAAACCATTCACAGAGGAATCCTGCTGCCTCTTTGCCCGACTGCCATGCACTCGATTGGCCTTGAAGTGAGAGAATTCTGAGGGACCAAAACCCTTGAATGGCTGGATTTAACCATAACAAAACAAACCAACAAAAAACAGAACAGGCTTCAGAGCCCAAGGATGCACTCAAAGCACTCTGCTGAATTTCTGAGAGTTGGGTTCCTTTGTTGAGTAACTTTAGGCGACTTGCATTAAAAAATTATAACTCAGAGCAGTTCTAAGAGTGGATGGCGAGATGATTTCAGTGTAATGCCATGTGACGATGCTTGTTTCAAGAGTTTGTGAACAGAACTTAACAAGAAGGCTGTGCTTTGAATAGAGGGAGGTTTTTTTTTTAATGCTGTGAGGGTGAAACTTAACTTGCTATTTTTACACAGAAAGTGGTGAGCAGAGTTAGAAAAGTTACTGGTATGCTATTGATTTTTAAGACTTAAGTAATGATGGTGATTTGGACTTTTATTTTTAGGCACTACGACTGTAAAGGCTATAGAAAAAGAACTTCAAAAGGGTTTTGATCTTATATCACATATGATTACTTAAAAATGAATTTGATAAAGCATGTGAAGGTGCATAGAAACCAGGCTTGGATAGAATCACCATTGGAAGTGTATGAATTCTCACATCCAATCCACACTGACACTGCCATCTCTGACTGTCTCTGACTGTCTCTGACCGTGTCTGACCATCTGTCTTCAGCTCCCGAGTGGACAGTGGCTGGCTAACCTGCCTTCAGCAGGCTGACTGACAGCAGAAATTTACTGGACCAAAATAGTTTTCACACCGTCTTCATGAGAAGAAATCAACAGTGTTTGTATGTATTGATTAATTGATTTTATTTCCCCACCCACTGTAGCAAGAGGGAAAATCTTCCTGTGGTTAAAAAAAGCAAGCTTACAGAAATACTAGAAGTCTTAAACAATCAATCTAGATACAATGAATGAGTTCACAAGCACATATAAAGATATCTGTGTGTCCGTGCAGATTATGCTTCACTAAAAATGGCAGAAATAGACTTGAAGTTTAAAAACCGTGGGGAGAGTCGTGTGGACTGATAGTAAATCTGTTGTTTGAGACACCCAAGTGATGGACGTAAAAAATACTTGCTCTATATTGATTGGCTGTTAAGAGTCTACAGCTGGTACAAATACAGATGTAGCTCAGATAAATACAGTGGAGTGCAAAGGCAAAAGGCAAACTTGCAACCATGACAATCCGGCCAGGAGAAGGTAGATGTTATAAATACTGTGAAGGGTAATGAGTAATGAGGAACAGGTGATCAGATGTATGAGTCAGTTGACTACCAGTGGGAAAGGCTGAGGGCGTCTGGTGGGTGGATATAGAAAGGCAGGTCGTGAGAGTTCCTAAAAAACGGATGAGCCTGTGGGAAGTGACAAGTGGATGGAGACAGGAATAATAAAAAAAATAATTTAATCAGCTGAAGTATTTTGAACAAAGTTATTGCAATTCATCCCAAAGTGGAACGTGAAGGTCAGCAGCAAATTTCATGGCAATGCATTCAATAGTTTTTAAGGTATTACATTGAAACCTAAGTGAGATTCATCCTCCACGGAAAATGAATGTACAAAATGCCACTAAAAGAATAGCTGGGGAGAGATTTTGGTCAAAAGTGGTGAACCAATAATAAACCAACATTTTCACCCACAAAGATGATTTTGGTGCCCATTATCCCCAAGATGATTGCCCAGCTGATGGTTTTATATCCAGTGTAGGCCCTGTTTAGACTTGGTTTTACACCTGTGTATCATGCATTTTCAAGGATGTCCAACTGGCCAATTGTATTCCAATAAATACGCCTCTTCTGCTACAAGGTGAAATTACCACACACACAATTATTACCTTGAATAACAACATCTCAAATCACTCCATTTAAACTGTGTTTCTCTGGTTAGCTAAGAAAATGTTGGATAAACGTATTTACATGTATGGACTATTGCAATTAATTACATTAGCGGGACACAATAGTTTGTATTAAGCAGACGCATCAACATTTACACTACAAAATATACATGGTCAAAGGATCTCTAGGCCACTTGGCAAGCGGTTTGAGTGATCTGATCACAATGCTTGTTTACACTTAGTGCTGACCACTTGTGATCCCATCACCACAGGATACATTTCAAATCCAAGTGTAAACAGGTTCTTACAGTCTCACTTCTTACATGTCACAGACCTGCAGGTAATTCTTTCTTAACCACAATCTTTCCCCAACCTTAACCAGGTGCTTTAGAATAATCCTAATCGTTAGTTGTATTAATTTGTCACAATTTTTCATCATGCAAAGATACTGTAGCAAGCAAAAATGTTTCATCGGATGTAGAAATAAACGGATATGTATCAGGAAGCAAATGGGCCAACCTTTAAAAAGTTTTCCTTCTTAATCCAAACACTCATTAATTGTTTCAACCTAAACTGAACTTAATTTCTCTGAGCAATTGTGCTTAATTATCTTCAATATGAACAAAATGTCAAAGGTTACAGTCAGCCATTATTCTTCATCTGCTGATTCTTCTCCTGTTTTTATTCAGTACTGAATAGCATATTGCAGCCTTTTCCCCTTACATTGGAGTTACATCAGCATTTAAAATGTGGACGTCCCATTTCCTTTATCCAAGCATGTAAGTTCAGCTCACAAGACACTTATTGTATTACTGAGTCAGAGTGAAAGAACAATTGCAGCCCTGTTAAAGTACCTGTAGTGTTTCTGTATTAATAGACTAACAATAAGTGGGTCCAACTGTGTGCCTCTCTTCACAAAACAATTCATTTTAAGAGATAATGGGCGGAGATGAAGACATGAAAAAATATATCAAGGATAAATTCGATGGTTTTCTTCATCCTACTTGGAGCACTATGCATCAATATTTTCTCAGACAGGCACAGCCCAGCACCTTTAAGGACTGCCAGCACTGTTGGCACATGAAGAACAGAACACAAAACCCGAACAAAACACATAAATGCCTGCTGGTTTCATCCATACTAAAAATGAATCCTATTGAGCCTGCTTTAGCCCGGTAGACTTTCTTCTTCCCGCCGTATCCTTCTGTTTCTGTGGACGTTGTCCAATACAGCACTTTTTCCCAGAGTTTTTGAATGTTGGATTCCACACAACAAGATGAATAATAGTAAAAATGTAATGTACATGTTTCCCGAGTTGCAGCTTAACAGAGAAAGGTGAAGGTTCTTTGTGTAAGATGCAATAAAAAAAACTGTGAAACTGTCAATGATGCTTAAATCTTCTGAGTAATTAGTGAACAAATAACAACCTGTGTGGTACAATGAAAGATCAGAGAAATATACTTTGCACATCTGAAATGTGCTAAACTCTTTTATTCAGTCATTTCATCTCTATGTTATATCAACTTCTCTGACTGGGACTTTCTGTTCTCATGAGCCCATCTTGCTCCCTTTTTTTTGCACAATTCTTCTCATTTCCTTTCCATCCTTTAACAGATAAACACAGGCAAGAATAACATCCTCCTGTTTCTATAAATCATTTATTATTCACTGTGTGCTTTGACCTTAAAGGAGCAGATTCTTAAGCTAAATTCTACTGTTTTGTTGTCAGACAAATTTATATCTCGAGAGTTCAACCTCATAGGCTCCGGAAACACACAGCCAGCTTCCATCAAACATGTCATCCAGTGGAGTGCAGAGATCTTGTTAAACTGCAGCTTCTATTTCCTCAGTATAAGCCGTTGGCACTCAGGCTCCCCTGTCACTGGTGGAGCTTGAAACTTTTCCTTAAAAAACAAACGATAAAAAACAACCAAACGAACAAATACCACGCAGTTTGCGACTCTGAATCTATTATACAATACCTACCCTTCAGAACTTGAAGGTCATCTGAAACGAGCTGTGTAATTATCCCTCGAGTTCAAACGAAACACGTTAATTAGCATTTAGTTACTAAGCGACACAAACTTTGCTGGAACAAACTTCCAGAAGATCTTAGACATGCCCTAACACGCTACTTCTAAATCCAGACTGAAGGCATTTCTGTTTTTAATCCCATCCACTGTGCTGCTCTATGTTCATTACTGTAAGATAGTGGTGCATGTGATGCATTCATTTGACATCCAGAAATACCATCATTCCTGTATTTGCTGTGTCCATGGTTACTTAAAGTAGCTGGTGAATCTGTCCATGGTAGCAACTTGGCAGAGCTAACGTGACAATGTTCATTGTTTCCACTGATCCTTCCCAACCACACAAGAAACAGCAATTCATTAACAATGTAGTGTGCGGATACATGCAATATCACGGACAAATGACATTGCATTGCATTATATTACAGTGTATTGCACTATATTTCCACTCTATCATTATCGATATTATACACAGGTTTAAAAAAGGACACCTTTTCACTTGGCTGGTGGACAGACGTAAGTGTCACTGGAGTTTCAAATCACAAGACCAGCATTTCAAAATAATACGCTATATAATGTGAATTGAACAAAGGATGGCCAAACATTTCCATTTCTGTCCCCTTCTCTTTGTCTTCTCTCACATTCAAGTGACTGACTCCCTGTTTTGTCTCCTCGTCTTTATTCTGCCCTTTTTCAGAGCCGCCTGTTTTCCCCTCTTGAAGCCTTTCTCTCTCTCTTTTCTTGTTCTTTCTCTGCTGTACTTTAAAATAGTGCTGATGATGACACCGTTGTTTGAACAGTTGAAGTGGCAGTGATTCACAGTCATCAACACCTGCTTACTCAAGCAGCGCCATGTGTTCTGTGAGAGCTCTGCCTCCACTTTTGACATTATATATCACCCCACCCATGCCTCTCTCATTTTTGTTTCTTCACTTCTTCATCACTTTCTTCTCTGCTCTTTTGTGTGTGAAATTTTCACTTCTATTCTGCTGCTGTTGTTGCAGCCAACTCAACACTTTGTCCTCTCTCCCTCCTGCTCCCTCCCTTTCAACCCTGCTATCACGAGGTAGTAGTTCTCCCGCTCTGTTATGACGCCCAAGAGCGGCCAGAAGATAAATACAGTACGTTTAGTTCATGTGTGGGGACAAGATTTAATTCATTACCTACATTTAATTAAATTGTTCGCATATTTTTTTTTTTATCTGTGCACATGACGAAGTGTATATACAAAGACTCAGCATAGTGCCCCCACAATTACACACAGCCGATGTGCTGATTACATTTTTTCCGCTGTTGTAAAATAACCAGAGAATCACCTGCACTTATTATGTGCATAGAATTGTGTCAATTTGATACATTTTTCTACACAGTTGGAGACTGACAACAGCTCACACAGCTCCACCAAAAAAGCGACTTGCTTAAAACTTCACGCTCCGCTTCAGCTAATGCCAGTTCTTGCCTCGCCTCCCTCCCTGCCAGTGGTTGAAAAAGTATTCACATCCCTTACTTAAGTAAAAGTAGTAATCCCATGCTGTGGAATTACGACACTACAACTACAAATCCTGCATCCAAATTAAGTAAAAGTACAAATGTATCAGCATCAAAATGTACTTAAAGCATCAAAAGTAAAGTACTCATTATGCAAAAGAGTGTTAGGCATTTTCCAAATATATGAAAGGATTATTATTATAAATGCATTTATGTTAGCAGCATTCCAATTTTCTCAAAGTAGGGATAATTTTAACTACTTAATACACTGTTATGAAGTAAAACATTTTTAAGTCTAATTATTTAAAATGTATCATGTTTTTTATGTTAAATCTTGACCTAAAAAGTAACTAAAGCTCTCAGCTAGAGCAAAAAGTTACATTTTACCTCAAAATGTAGTGTCATAGAAGTAAACAGTTACATTGAATGTAATACTCAAGTAAATACAAATACCACAAAAATTGTACTTAAGTACAATACTTGAGTAAATGTACTAACTGTAGTTACATTCCACCCCTGCTGCTAGGAGAGGTGAGGTGAGCGGGCGATAGCTCTGGATGTTCGTTGTTAATCCCTGACGGTCCAGACTCCACGCAGGGTCAGCAAACTTTGTGTTGCTGCCGTGGTTAGGTTTAGGTTAGCTTTCAGCCCGCTCTGACCCCTGGGGCGGTGAGTTGGCTGTGGTGTGCACTGTGCTGGCTGTTATCGCTCATGTTGTATGCATGATTTAACCATAACATGGGAACAATTCAATTAAACTGAGGCCAGGAGTTTAATCCCATGTGCACAAATTAACCAAAACATTGCAAAGATTTAATTAAATTGAGGCTATAAATTAAATCTATATATTTGTTTTTATACTGTATTCATATAATATTTTTAATTTTGTCTACATTTTATATTATCTCTCTCTATGGCCACTGCCGGGCTCTGTACTTTGTCTCTTTCTCTCACTCTTTTACTCTGTCTCTCTCTGCATCTGGCTATGTCCCACGGCAATGCTGGCAAGGCAGAGAGCAGATGAGACAGTGTTAAACAGTGTCATCTGCCAACACATCCAGCCCAGAGAGCTGCATTGTAGTATGTGTTTTGTGTGTTTTTGTGTGCGTGCGCATGTGTGTGCACCCGCAGTGTGAGTGTGTACAGTCGTTGTGACTCTGCGTATGTTGCCCCTGTGTTACAGTGTATGCTTGCTAAGTGTGTATGCTCTTGATTTTGTGTGTGTACAGATGTATACAATCCACCAGCAACAGCTCCTTGATGTGCCATCTCTTGAAATGTGGGAGTAGCGACACACTGAGACTGTTTAACTGAGAGGGCCCTTGGCTTTGAACACTGACAGCCCTGTGGCTGGCTGTCTCTGCCATACAGTGGCGGTCGTTCAAAAGTCACCATCTTGATTGGCAAATCAAAGCCATCTACCGCCAAGTGCTGTACTGCAGATACATTTCACACGGAAGTTCTCTCCTCTATTAAGCAGAACCCCACAAGGCAGGGGTGTGACAAAAATGTTATAAAGGGGCTGGGGATGTGACTGACTGTTCTCTACTGAGGACTCCGAGAATGCATCTTATTTATTTATTTTCTATACATGTCGAAAGTCTGATGTCTTGGCAATTGCTCGTTTTCCAAAACATCTCAAACACACGGCTGGAGCATTTATGTCTTTAGACAGCCTGATGGGAATGTTTTGATAGGGAGGTATTAGCTCCTCAGGGCCTGCTATGTGTTGAAGAAATATTTGTCATATGATTTGCATAAAAATGTGGTTTGCCATGATAGTTTGACTTGCCCTCCTCACTGAGATGTCACTAACTCACAAGAGATTAATCTAGCCCTTACTGGTGCGGTAACCCAAAATATTGCTCCTCAAAAGTCAAAAGAGCCATCAAGAAACACCTCTACTTAATGGGGTATGATAGATTACTAAATCGTCACACATCAGAGGCAGTGACACCATTTCATTGATGGCACACTGCACCACATCTCAGCAGTTGATTAAAATATGCCCTGATTTTCTCCCTGTAGATAACTCGAGTGTTGCCAACACGCTTGTTATGATGCAGAACAACTGGAGGTCGTGACCTTGGCGAAGGACTGCAGTGCTGAAGAAGTAGATGTGGATTTGTTTTGCGCGTGTGTGCAGCCCTGCTGTGCTCCTTTGAGCACACATGAAAAGCATTCTCCCAGACTGCCGTTGCTTCCATTTGATATGCAGTACAATTCATAGCTTGTTACTATTAATACCCATTCACTCTCCATTCTGCAAATTATCTATTTACTGCGGGGTGGAGGTGGAGGTGGAGGTGGCGGAGGGGTCTGAGAGCATGATTGTGATTTGAGTAATGGTTTCAGAATAAAGGACGGGAATGAAGGCAGAGATGGGAAGAATGGAAGAGAAAGACAGGCACAAAACAGTAAAGGGAGAGATAGAGAAAGCAACTACAGGAAGGTAAAGGGTGGGAAGATGAGTGCACGGAAAAGAAGGGATTCAGTGGAAGGAGGGGGGGGGGGGCA
>CAFUXE010003101.1:243487-263459 GCA_903364295.1 Serranus cabrilla
CCCCTGCCATTCTCCCGGCCTCTCAAGTGTCACCCCCCTCCCTCAAAGACCTTCCCCAAACATCCACCCTTGGCCCTGTTGTCTGTAGAAAAGAACACACCTCCTTATAATTCCCCTTCTGCACCACCAGCCATTGTCATGTGTGCACACATTCATCCTCATCACTTCCCTTTTGCACCTCGGCACCCACACCTTCCACTGTATATTTCAAGTACTGGCTACATACACACACATGGTTACACAGTGACAAGTTCTCTCCACCTCTTCCTGTTTGGCTACACACCACTCTTCTTCTCGGGCCACTAGTTACACTGCGTCTCCAGTGATGCAGTCATGTGCTGATGTATCCCTCCAATGCTCCATTCTTATCTCTCGAAGGACTTTTTCTACCTTCATGCCTGCTTCCTCCCTTTTCCCCCTGACCACCTCCTCCCATCACCCCCCACCCACACACACACACACACTCTTCAGCGCATCCCCTCAAACTAAAAAAAATAAAAATAAAATCTCCCACCCCCTTCTCTCCCTCCTGACCTCTTTAATCTCATCCATCCCGTGTGTACCCATGGCTCTCTTTTCTATCCCTATCTCACCCCAAACACATCAGCCTATTCACAATGGCTGCAGTTTAATAACACATTTTTCTGTAATGGTTTTTAAGAGAAAAAAATCTCATTGTAGTACTGGGTACAGCACGTTAACCTACCTACCGACTGTGACTCTTTTCTTCCAACAGTCAAATCAGCTTCTCAACCATTACAAATCCCTGAGGCTCATATCGCCTGTCCCTTATTTACTCCCCCCACACTCCATCCTCCTCCCTGCAAAGTAATATCCAATCATTCTCACTTTTCTTTGCCGAGGCCTCTGTAATGATAAGCTGAGTTAGAGCTTGTTTTTAGCTAATTATCCTCCTTTATTTATTTTCACGGGGAGTGAATCACTTCCTGGAAACATGACGATCACATAAATGGAACACAAGCAGCTCCTGTTTCCAATTAATCCTGTGTCTCCGTCAGGCAGGAGGAAAAGTGCACGCGTGGTGTAAACATACTGTATTTAAACATAATATATGTACAGTATATGGACACATGTTCTTTGTTTTCAATAAAAACCTCAAATGAGTAAATAGAAGCATATCAATACTTGCTGGAGGAGAGGGGAGGGGTAGAGATCCTAAAATCAAAAGGACACAATTCAAATCAGCAACAGCGTGAAGAGGTCCGTATGATTTTTTACAAATGCTTTTGCAACTCATACAAAACAGACATGTGACAAGCCCTGTTTCACAAGTTGCAGACATGTGATCACAACACACTGCTGACACATTGATAATTGTTTATGCTTGTTCAAAATTTTAACACTTTCCCATTGTTCATAAAACGCCTAAAAACACTTCTTCGGGATGTAAAAGTCTGGGGTTTGTTTTAGGTTGCTTTTAACATTACGTTTCTTAGTCAGCGAATACATTTGGTGGGTAACTCAGCTTCCAGTACAATACTTTGTGTGAGAAATCATTCGAACCGTTCATGATCACAGCCTGACAACAGCCGCACATCCTCTGGAAGGACCCTCCAGCAAGGCACTGATCTGCCTCATGCTCACTCATTGTTGCTATGAGACGAAGTTAGAGAAACTTTTAAATTAAAGATTTAATTAGTTGTCTTAGATTTCCTTTAATTAGGAAAAAAATAACAATAAGAGGAACTGAGTCTTTATTTGTTTCTGCTGTTTCGTTTCATCCCTTTAGATCACATTAACACCCTCCCTGGCTGCTTGTCCTTGCTTTGTGCCATTCTCTCCCCTCTACTTGCCCATCGTCTCATTCTCTTTGTCTCCCACTGTCTCCTTCTTCCACCCCCTCTAGGCTTCCACCAGACACACAGGCCTCCTTTACCTCTGCAAGTGTTGCATTATTAATTGACCTGCATTGGCCATACAGTAGAGAAAACATTCACAGTCAGCCAGTCATATAAAAAAAAAAGCAGCGCACACAGATGCTCGCAACTGCATAAGCACACGCATGCATATGCATGGCCACGTGCACGTGTCTGTTGTGCCTGTGTACTTTTCGTTTTTGAACATGTTATTATTGTTGTTGTTTTGTATAGAACATGCATATATTCTATCTGATCCTGTTATACATGTTAAGGTAAGCCTGGGGCAACTCCCCTCTGAGGCTTCACTATTACCCCAGTCATGATCACAGCTCGATTCCCTGGTGTGCATCATGTGCCTTTGCCTTTGTCTGCATCTTTGTTTGATGTCTACAGTACCCTGCGTGTGTATGTGTGTTTCAATATGTGTTTGTTTGTGTGTGCCTTTGTCATTGCTACTCTGGCTTGTTTCTTATGTGTGTGTGTGTGTGTGTGCCTTTTTGACCAATGCACATAACCTGTATAGTAAAAGTCTTTGGTGAAATACAGCCCTCGATAAAATTCTCTGTCATAAAATGCTTCATAAAAGCAACATGATGTGATCAAATCATCTGCTAATTTATTTCAGCTAAAACCCGCACCACAGCCTGGTAACTAGGAGCTTATCTCTGCTAATAGCAGCTGTCGTCAGTGCCAGTTGCTGCGCGCTAATTACTTTTGTTGCTTTGGTTTTTATTTTATTATTTAGAGAAATGATTTTTTTTTGTTATCTCTGAGTATTCTGTCATCAGGTTTACACAGTTGTGCAATTAATCCCCTCACAGAGTTCAGTTATTTTACCAATTCTGAATATAAATGAATTATGGATTTAAGCATTATATAATCAGTGAGTCAGTTTGTGTGTGCAAATTACTTAAAATGTATTTACCTGAATGCTTTGCGATTGGTTCAGGAGATTTGCGATTTTCATGCCCTGTTAACCAAACATGAGTGTTTGAATATGTGACAGATACACAGAGTTAAAGCGTTTTATCCTCATTGGTCACGCCCGTAATCTTAAGTCTTGTGATTGGATACGGAGATATTGCTGAAGTGCTTTAATTGCTTGAAGGGTTTAACGCATGTGCCTTTTGGCCAGAGGGGAGTTTCCATATGTGTGTGAGTGTTTGTGTAGGCACTGCTATTACATCTGTGTGTACCTTTGAAAAGTTCAAGGCTACAGTGACTTCTTTTTTATACAGTTTGTTCTCACACACAAACACTTCCCCCCGCCCACACACACCCACATGAACAAACATTAGCACACACACCGACGCAACAGTAAAGAAAATAAGAAAAACAACAAAGGGAGGTAAACCGTGATTATTTACAGTGATTTATTTACTGTCATTCAGATAAAGAAGCACATCACACACACAAACACACCGCAATGGCACAAAATACGGGTGCAAACAGAAATCCAGCATCAACTGGTGTTATAAATACAGACGATCTCAACCGTGCAAACACAAGATACTGCACTGAGAACTACCCACTGATTGACAGATAGGTTTGGGCGATTTAATGTCCTCACATTCACCTCACTCTCCCCTCTCCTCTTTCTTTCACCCCTCCGAGAGTGATCGAGCACTCCCTCAAATATAAATCAGTAGAATCACACCCCGTCAGGAGTCTAACTCTCCCCTGTAGCCTCATCAATCACCATCATACTCTGCCCACCACTTGGTCTCCATCTGTCTGTCTCTTCACTGTCTGTCTCCTCTGTTTCTGCCTGCCCCCATCTTTGGCGACCTCCTCTCTAAGTGTTTACGTCACTAATGTGTGCCAAGTAGCAGGGAAGCACTGGGAAATCTGAAAACCAAATCAGTCTTCCCAAACTCTGTTTAGAAGGTAAACCTTCTCGCCCTGTCTGGGAGCTGACATTCTGCCACATTATAGTCTTGCTGCCAAGATTGTTGAATGATTTTACTTTTAAAAAATGCAGCAAGAACTCTTCCTACCAACACATTTAAAAAGTGAGACTGACCACCGCTCACTGTAGCATGGACAGCGATGTAGAGCTAGTAGTCAGAGCTAACCAGCCATGAGCAGCTACTGTCAGATTCTTAGTTTTTTTTTTTTTCTGGAAAGACAGGGAGTCTTGTGGAGTTTTGACAGTCACTGGAAGCACATTTATGGCTCTTTGAGAAAAGTTACTGTGTGAGTATCTGTGTTGTAGCTGGAAACAAGAGGCTCTCAGGTTCACGTGTCTGTGGGAGAGTGTGGCAGCAGGATGCTTTTTATTATAGTTAATTCTAATAGAAAGTGGGTCTGAAATGTGAAACCAATGTGGAAGTGCCTTAAACATGTATTCTTTAAATGGTCAGCTGGGGGCGACTTCAATGGTTCAATAAAAGTCTATAAGAAAATGACTCTACTTCTCACTTGATTTATTCCCTCAGTAAACATTTCCCCAATTAGTTTATGGGCTCAGTCAGTAGATAAAAATCTTCTTTCACACACATTTATGTTCATTAAGTATCTAGTAGGGTGACGTTACCTTGTTATTGAAGTTGCTACTATCAGGTGTATTGTGCATTTTCGTATTATGACTTTGACCCTTTGTCAGTGTGTTTTCAGTTCCCAAAAAGTTAACTAACAATTTGGTAGCCTAAAAATATCTTGTTCGGCGTTTGGGTTGCATGAAACGACACTCAGGAGTCAGCTGTTTATTCAAGTATGAAATGTATTCACCTTAGATTCATGCTTATTTCATCATCTTTAAGGAGGGGCTTTTTTTTTCTTTTTTACACACAACATGCATTGCATGTTGTACAGTACAGTATTGCACATATAACAAGGCCAAAATCAAACTTATTTAACTTCAGCAATGAGGCTTAGAATTCTGAGTGTGCAACATTCAAGATAGTGAGGCTTTCAGATTCAACTTTTTGCTCCGTTCAATGGGAGAATAATAGCTGCCTGCCAGTGCATGTTGATTCTGTTGCATATAATGTGCTAGGAACTATAACTTAACTGTTAGTAACTTAAAACTTTGAGAACCTGATACTTTGACTGTACATCAAGGTCAATAAAGATTATGCTGGTTATTTTTTTTTCATTATTTTGACTATATAAGAGATGGTAGACAAGCAGAGAAAATTAGATGAAGTAGGAAACAAAACTTCCAGGGTTCAAGTGGACTTAAGATCTGGGTGTTTTAAACAATGTGCCCTTTTAAAAGAAAATTGATATTTTTCTGTGAAAAACAATAAAAATGTAAAACAAATAGCCTCAGTCATAATAAATATGGCTTGAGTAGGAGCTCAGAGCAAATGACTGCAGCTCTTCCTAATCTCTCATTAGATTATTTCCATCTTCAAAATGGTTTGATTATAACTAAAATAATTGTACTGGCAGAATGGCGGTTGTAACAGTAAAGCCTCAGAAGTATGGCTCTTTTTTTGGGTTTAATGATACTGTGCATTAGATTATGTCAACGCTGCTCGCTTTGCCCGGATATTCCTGGAACTCTCCTGAGCAGAAATGGAACAAACTTACAAGAAGTGGCTGCATGACGATAACCCTGGAAAGCGATTTCACCGTTTAAATGGTGGAAATTTACTGTGCTTTTATTTGTTCTCTCTCATCTCATAATACAGCCATTCCTCGCAATAAACACACATACACACACTCCCACACACACAACACAAATGCTTCATGCACTATTCACAATCTTTATCCAATTTACTCTTTGCCCTTTTGAGTACGGTTTACACCCTCTCTGCACTTCCTCCATCTCCTCCTTCTTACCTTCTCCACTTGTTCACTGCTCTTCCTTCCCCCTCTTCCTCCCCTCCTGTGACAGGCTGCCAGTGATTCAGGTGCTGTAGATACTACACACACACACACATACACACATGTATTTATGTTGCCGCAGACAAGGACACAAACCAGCAGGAGAGAGGTGATCGCTCCAGGCAGTAGTTTGTTAGCTACACATTACCTCGCCTGCACCCTAGGAGCCGTCTTACAGTGACAATATTTACATCCACTTCATAATATAACTCTGGAAACTTTTACAGAAAGTCTAATAAATCAAAAGTTATCCAGGTATACTTAGCAGAAAATCCAACAAGGCGTTGAGCTTTCAGTGCTTTGGGCTCTCAGGCCAGTGAATAAACTTAAAGATCACAGGTATGGCAAGAAACCAAATTCATCTCTAATTTATGCTACACAGTGGGCAATAGAAACATTGTTTGCAGGGGTAATGTGTAATACAAGACAGCAGGGAACAATGATAAATCACTAGTAAACATATAGGCTGAGACATCTACAGAAGCTATAGCATCACCACCTGCAGTTTTTGCCAAGCAAGCAGTTAAAAAAAAGAATGTATATATTGTGGCCATACGCTCTGATGAGAATAGCTTCTTTGTTTTTTGTTTTTGCATAATTTAGTTATTGTACACCGCCATATGTTGTAAAACCTATTGGAGGAAATGTTTTAGTGCAGAGACAGATTGTATTTTAATCATTAGATGGGAATTGAAGTGTCTCTTCAGCCTGTCGAAACTGCTGCCTTTACTGCTGGCTCAAATTTCAAGTATGCTCCACACAAGTAAACTACAGTGACAGTGTTGTTCCAAGGGAACAGTGATGCAGTTTGTTTCTGGTGCAGGACTCGCTGTCACAATGATCTGGACCTCAGGGAACCTCAAGGGAACGAAGGCAGTGGATTGTGGGTAAGGTGAGCCGAATATTGTAAACAGAAGGAATACATATAAAGCTCGGTATTAATAACATTTTAATGAGATATTAAGACTTAATAGGTATTTCACTCCCCATCATGTATTAAACAGCTGATGATTTATGTAATTATCATGGCTCATTAATTCCAGTAAAAGTTGTCCAGACCTTTGTATCAGCCAACTCCACAGAGTGACTCTTTCTTCTGTCATCATGACATGAAACAGAGGTATCTTGGTTAAAAAAACGAGAGGCGCACTCACCAATAGCCAATCAGCAGTGCATTTAGAGACGGCATATCTTCTTTGTAGTTTCTCCAGCCATCTGTTATCAATTATTTTATCCCCATTCAAGTTAGCATAGGGCTAAACCTGAAGTTAGCCAGATTAGCCAACAGAAGTTTCCGGTAATTGGTTAGGGAATATCTTATCCCCCTTGCGAGTGCTTGAACCCATCGCAGGCTGCCCAATCGTTACTGCGAATGTGCAACTCTCAGTTTCTATTCAGCAGGCAGGATGAGTCGAACAATGACACCAGTCACCCATGGAAATTTGCTGTAGTGGAGCACGGAGTGTAAAAAATATGGACGTAGTCTATGTGATATCACCTGTAGGTTTCTCTAAGCGCCTAGTAGGCGGCTCCAGCCTTGGACATCCTTGCAGTAGCCGACTCATCCCAACTAACAGCTCATCTAACAAGCTGGTATAAGCTGAGGCGGGCTTAACGCAGCGGGTAGCCATCTGTGATTGCACCTGCCTGTCACTCAAGGAGGCTTAATTATGCTTAACTTTGAGTCTCTATATAAATTGTATTTGTTTAAAGTAAAGGTGAGTTATATATTCACCCCATGCACAGCTGTCATGAACGGGGATTCTTTAAATTCTTTAAATACACTAATTATACTTTTTTTGTTGTGTCTTTAAAGTTTTTTTTTGAGTGTGGCATTGGACCGGATTAAAACCAGGTCCACCACAGCAAGGACTCAGCCTTAGTGGTATGTGCTCTACCAGTGATCCACCAGGAGGCCCCAAAGTTAGTGATTTTAACATGGGACTCAGTGAGGATTGACTCATTTTTGGAGCTAGCCTCAAGTGGCCAGTTGAGAAACTGCAGCCTTCGGCACTTTTTTAATAATTTAGATATTTTTTTACTTCATTTGCAATGTCGGACTGAAAGTTGAAAGTGAGCTTAAGAGCTGATGGTTCTGCCTGATATCTAACAAGCTGGCTGCAGCAGTGAAGTGTTTCTTTGGCTGAGCTAACTGACTGCTGACGCAAATAAATAATATGACTCAATGTTGCTGTTGCAACATACAGCATGATGAACCTTGTGGTTACAATTGTGATCATTTAAAAAGTCATTTTCAAACCCACAGCTGTTCCTGGAGGCTTGACCCTAAACCACAAACAGAAAAAACTCAGTTTGTACATCAGCACTATAGTGTGCGTATACATACATTTTCAAATCCCGACCTCTGGGCAGACACTCATATCATTTGACCAATTAACAAATTCAAATGTGCACATGCTTCATTTAAAATGTGCACTTGAATCATGTGAAACCAACCGAACTAAATGAATGAATAATTTAATTGCATTATAGCAAATGCTGTTCCATCAAACAAAGAAAGTCATATAAGATCCCTAATTAGACACATTAAGAATCGACTAATATTAAATCAACCTAATACTCTTATGTAAACACTTAAATATTAACAATATTATGAGAATTGTCCTGATGTTTAGAAGCTAATTCAAATGATCAGTTTATCAAGCATCTGATGAAAGTTTAATAAACTGTAAGGTTTTTGTTTACGTTGGTATTGAATTGGATGTCATTATATTAAAAAGGTGATTATAATGTTTGGAGCACCTCCATTTACATCCATTGGAGGGACAGAATATGACAGTTGTATTGCGTTAGATGTTAAAGGTGGAACTAATGAGGTGGCGCCTCACTGCAGTGTCAGGAGCTTGAACAAAGCACGGTGCATCTGAGAACTGTCACCCTCCTTTTTAAGGAGATGCTTTATTCACATTGCAGTTGGTATTTTACTCCAAGTAATGAACTTCAAAGATCTGTTTTTAATCTTAAATTTTTTATGATTTCCTCTGTTATGTGGTCTCTGTAGTGATCATTTGTTAGGATTTGATGAGCGACACAATTTAAATTCTATTCTATTCTGTCACAACCATAGAAATAGAATAAGACTGCATTAAAAAAGTCTAATTATATTTCTGCGCCTGCAGAACAAGAAGGGCTCTAAGTGATGTCATCAATTGGGATGTAATGAATCGGTTTGTACCGATCGTGACCCACAAGTGAGTCAATGAGATCTTCAATTAGGCCTTTTATCAAGTGGGCCTGACAGAGACACACATATGCACACACACTTGCTCATATAGACAGGTCTTAACACACAACATTTGTACAGGCACACAAAGACTCACACACTTAGTCATTCATTTCACGTCGTCATTCATCATGTATTTTTAAGTGCTTCTAACTAGCACCATGGCAAAGACCCTTATTACACAGTATCTGTTATTGGGTAGCTGAATCTATCAATGGATCACGTTTACACTGCAGAGAATTTCATGTACGCTCACATGCACACTACCAATTAACCATCATATTGATTTTAGGTTTTTCCCAGACATGTGTCAGTGGGCATCGGATGCTTGTAAGCATTTTGGCGGACAGGATTGCACTGCAAAGCAGGTGGTGCTAAGAGTTCTAATGCTGTTAGAATTTAGTGCTGACTTACATATCACATCCTCGAATCAATGCACATGTCAGTGTGAAGTACTGGTGCCGAGTCACTCTGGCAAATGTATGTCTCTGATGTGTTTAATTAGTAAACTTGTACCGCTGATTTATGACAACATCTTTGGATTCTTAGTGCGGTGCAAGGGTGATTATTGGACCATGAAAACTGAGTGATGCAAATCTGTGCCTCCGTCATCAATTAACCAATTGGCATATTGATTTGTTCGACCACATTCCACAGAGACTGGAACCAATACATTGCTTTGCCTTGCATCATTTGCTTTTCCTAAGCTAGTTAGAATGAGGGCTTGTAGAAATGACAGACAAATGAAGAAAAAGGGTGCAAGCAGAGAAACACAGCTAAAAGAAAAACTGAGAATAAGATGGGGAATTATAAATACCAATAAAGATCATCTCAAATGTGTGTTCCAGTTTTGTTTTGTTTTCCCACCAAGGATGTACATCAATACACTGATGAGACTGTTGGAGCACTGAAGCCTAACTTCATCATTCAACATTTTGAGTAAACACACAATCGGGCCATCGTCACTTCATTTCACTTCAGCCTTCTCTTTAGACGTGCACACCTCTTACACCTAATGGTGTGTGGCATATTATGTACACATTGCTACACATGCATCTTAAACACTCTGGTTACACCTTATGCTAGACATGAGCAAACATATTTGAACACAGATGGTATTGCTTCCCCATCCCCCAATAACCTCACACAACCATTCACTTCTATCACAGTTGACTGAATCAAAGAGACATGCTGTAGGCACAGTGACTTTGAAAAGAGCCACTGAGAGAGAAACTCTTAAACTGGGTGCAATATATCAATTCACATGACAGCTTATCTTATTAAATGTGTTTATTGTCAAAGTCGGTACTAAACCTAGCCTATATGTTATTAGAGCAGAACTATATTGAATTCATATTGACATTGAAATATGGGAGAGTGCAATACTAGCATAGCAAATGCTTCAATGTGGACATTTCAAATTCATTTTTATGAGGAAAAATCTGGTTATAAAAGTTGGATTGAGAAGTCTTCATAAGATATAGATGAACGAATGTGAGATTTGTCTGCATTTAAGATTGGGCCATCACCAATGGGCGACAGTCATCGACCACGGCTCAACATCGTGATTAAAAAGTTTGTGATGCCACTAACTAATTTGAACTAACTCAAACCTTAATATTAACCTGAATATTCTACAAACCCCCATATACCCGTTGATCAGTACATCTATACATCTACATATGTATATAACAACAATAATATGTACAATGATAGAGATTGGCAAAACTGTTTACGCTGCGGGAGCTATTCTCGCAATCTTGCGATTATTACGCAACCTCCTGATCTTCACGGTCTCGTGATTTTGTAAATCCAGCTGCCTGTGAGTAATGTGATGTGGACCGACAGGAGGAAGAGGGAAGGAAGCATCCTGTCGACCTTTAAACCTGTAACACTCACTCACATTTCTCTTCTCAGGAAGCTTAAAGCTTCTATTTTGAAAAGAATTTTGGTGTTACTGTTTTGAGTCTTGTTTTTTAACTTAATTTGCTAATTTGGTAGGCATCCTTATACGTTTAGATGTAGTATATATGCATTAAGAAGAATGTTAAATATAGAAATGTAGAGGAAGTACAGCTAAATTACAGGACAAATTTTAAATGACTGCTTGTCTCCCCTCTTCAATGTAGTGAATGTTTAAATGACTTGTGCAGACAGAGTCAAGCTGTGCGGAGACTGATGCGAGCTGAGTTGCTTCCTTGATATTCTGACGTCTGTACAGCTGTGTGTCCTGTCTTTCTGGGTCATTTCTGTTTCACTCGCGATCCCAGCGGACTCTACAGAGACGAGGGCCTGCACGATAGACAGTGGCTAAGCCCACGACTTCTTCTGCTTCATCTCACACACATACACACACACACACACACACATAGAGACCAGCTGACACACAGGGATGTTATTCATAAGTTTCTGGGACAATGTCAACCTCAGTAGAGTTATGAACCCGGTGCCTGTGCGGCTCCCATTCCCACAATGCCGTTTCCTCTCTCTCCTCTCAGCGTCACCTGCTTTCCTCAGGTCCTTTTCTCCCGCCTCTTTCTGTGCCCTTTCTTCCCTTACAATAGACTAACATTTCAAAGAGGAAATACTCAGCTACCATATGCATTTTTGAGATACCAAATAAAATGGATTACACTCCACTCAAAGGCATGCTTTTCAGTATTTCGAGCTATATAAAGAGTGCTTAGGAATTTTTTGAACTCTGCTTCAAAATAAATATAGGCCTGTTTAGTCTTGCTGGTCGTATTGTGCCCCCTCATACCTCCTCCTGCTCCTCTTCCTCCTCCCCTGTTCCTCCTGGGTATTCTTGGCCTGGAGGAGCAGAAGGTGACAGATGTACACTCTACCTGCTGTGCTCCCCTCTGACCTCCCCTCCTTCTGCACTTCTCCCTCCCCCATATCGCCGTCCTTACTCCCTCCCCTTCATCTCTACGTTTCTTGCAAACCAACTCTCTCCCTCGCGCTGCACCTCCTGCCACTTTCTTCCTGTCTACCTCTTTGCCAAGTCGGCTATCTCTTCTCGCTCCTCCCTCCTTCTCCTCATCTATCCTTCTGCTGTCCTCAATCTCCCTCTTCTACCGTCGTCCTCCAACACGTAATACGAGACTCACTGACTCTGTGCTTTGATGCAATACACTTCTTACCACACAAACACCCACACATTCAGGAAAACCAATAGGTTGACAGATGCACTCCTTGTTCTTGCCACCTATCCTTCTGTCTTCTTCCTACTTTGTCTTGTTGATTCTCTTTCCCCGTACTACAGCTCTGATACCTGATTAAAGTCCTAATGACATACATAAGCGCTTATGCACGATCGCACAAAAGTACCTTCACACACAGATGCAAACATCCCAAACACATGCAGTCTCATTCGGCAGGGGTACAAGATGACAGATGTAACCCTCTCTCTCCCTCTCTCCTTCTCTCTCAGCACAAACACAATCCCCCCTGTTAAGGGGCTCAGCAGGTACAGTGGCATCTGTACGCCCAACCTGACTCATGGATATTTCATGTTGTGGAGCAGCACCGGACCACACCGCACAGTTGTAGGTAGGCAGACCAAAGCTGCACAGTTGGAGTCACACCCATGCCGTGCTGATCCACAGTGTGCTGTATATACATTGGGCTTGCCTGTGCGGTAGCTACGAGAACTGAGTCATCTGCCCTGCAGTACACCACTGCACTATACACACCACTACGCCATGACTATAGCCTTGGGGTGAAACGTTGGTGTGAGGAGGAAGGAGTCGGGCTTAGACATGGTTATGCAGCAGCAAGACAGAAATAAAAGCCGAGGGTGGTGGTGTGATGAGCACTCCACCTACCAAGGTGCTCAGAAAACTGCTGCACAACCACACGTTTTAATACTGAAATCATAGCTGGAGATCAAGAGAGAGAAAAAAAAACTGAGAAAAGATTGATGGACTTCAACTAATTCATGATGTTTTGTTGAGAAACTGATCTCGCAGCACAGCGTTTGTTCATTTCCAATAAATGACATTTCCATACAAACGTGAAGCACCCACTGAGAGGCACTTGTGAAGATGAAAGATGGGGAAAAATGGGTGGGGGAGTCAGGAGGCCGGATTTCCATAAGACAGGTCAAAAGATTTTGAGAAGGAAATGAAAAGGCCAAGAAATAGATATTAAAACACATTTATCTCACACACCATCACCTTCCCCTCTTCCTCTTTCTTTTCTTGTTTCCCCCTTCCCTGGACAAGACCCCAGGAAAGAGAGAGGGAAAAGAGATTGACACATCTTCTGTCTGCCTCTTCACATTAAATGGGAGCAGACATGGCCAGTCAAATCCAGATCGCCCCGGGGAGAGAGATTGGTGCAGTGTTCGGGAGACTTTTATTAAATATAGCCACACTGCCATATAGCTATCTGACTGCACTTAAAATAGACCCTCCACTCGCTACTGCAGTGCTCTCACTGGAAATGGGGTATTATGAAAGTGTGCAGACCACAAAGCACTAGCAGTATTTAAACACAAGTGTTCTATCATGAGCTCAGATTTACTGTATGTTGGCAATCTGGAGCAATATAGAACATATCATGGTTATTTGATGAAGACAAATGATGCATATTTGAGTGGGGTTTGAGATTAGGAATTGTAGTGAACTGCTGCACTGTGAGAAAGTTGATCATAAATGTTATTGCTGGCCCTCCTTCATAAAGATTTTGTAGGTCAATATTCCTTCAAACTTGGTCTCATTGCCTTAAATCAGGACTAATAGGTTACGCATAGCTGCAAGTCAGATCATTACCAGTCAAAGGTATCAATATTCTCATTCAGTATTGATCAGATGGAGATGCCTCAAGATGAAGGCTTCCATCAGTGGTTGTGTGTGTATGACTGAGGTGAAGTTTTTTGTTTTTTGCAGTGAAATTTAAGTACACATAACACAATATCATTTAAACAGCAGGCTTGTTCCAGTTAGAGATGGGGTTGTATATCCACGATGGAAGAGATGATTGAGAACTGGTCTTTCCTTCACCAATATGAAGGCAATTTTTTGTTATAAAAAGTAATCTAGAGAATCTGCTCCTTACTTTGCATTTAAGGATGCTTCTGTTGGAGCGGCATATTTGCCCGCTGAGCCCCATTAATCGAGCTGTGGGGGGACGGAAAGAGCTACATTAGGTCGGCCCAAATCTGGAGGCTGACAATTCACCAGTTTCCAATTCACCAGGCCTCCCCTCCAACATGGAAAATACACTACAATTATTACATATACCAAAGGAGACAAAGGAATAGCTGGGGAAAAGCAAAATTTCAACTAATGTAGGTTTAAATATATATATAGTGGGTGGTTAGCCGCTGTAATGGACAATATGACAAAAGTTAGTATGCTATCATGAATACAAAACCCTTAGCAACTGGAAATGAGGAAGTACGTCAGCACGTCAGCCAAGCAGGAGATCGGAAGGCCAGGCCATTGAGTACAGTGAAAACTTCAGCCTGGTGATTTGAGAGCCTATTGTTGATGATTGGACAATACATGGAAGGAGAAAAGATTTCCATTCCTATTCAGTGCTGCAGATTTAAGACACTTGTCCTTTTCTGTTGTTGTGGTTACATGTAACAGAGCCCACTTTGAACACACAAAATCCCACCTATCAGTCATACTGGGTGTGATCAGACGTGTTACTCTTGTATGCCAACATTAAATCCATACCTTTTATTCAGTAAGATTTTGAATATAGGAGTGTTATTTGTAAGGAAATATCTCTACATTGTTGTCTATTTACTGTAGTAGCCTGTAAAAGACCTTTTTCTTTGCTTGAGTCCACACATTACTGCTGTATTGTTAGAAAAATTTTCTTTTTTAAAGGGGAACAAGCAAAAGAAAAGAAGCCAAAACATCTAAATGTGCTATTTTAATACTGAAAGTAGTGCATGATGGGCCACTCTGGCTTGCTGAGGCAGATAAAACATACATAGCATCAAAAATACCACTTGCAATGCAATTTTGTTGTATTTCCCGAAAAGCTGGATGCTACACGTTTTTTCTTGTTATCCCTGGTCTTGACAGACAATACAGAGTTCGCAGGTTCATCAGGATCCATACATAGACACAGCTCATGCAGGGAACATATGAAACGACTTTGGTCTCTGGAAAACCAAAACAAGGGCATGAAAGCACAACAGCACTTACGCTGAAGTCAAAGAGGCACCATTTCAACCGGAAAAACAGCTAATATTTATACTGAAAGATGACATATAGAGAATATCCTCTCTATATTCCATGCATAAATATGCCATGCACATAAATCTGCCCCATATGGAACGCATTGACAAGAACACCACTACATTGTATGTGGGCTGGAAAATAAGTGTCTCATTTCCAAGCTAGCTGACAATGACACTCAGTTCACACACTGAGGGCAGTGATATAGCTCTTCATTACATATATATACAGTACAGTACGTGATGCACAGCAAATCCATTTAGAGAGGCACTTTGATACAAATGGCCGTAGTCAAGTGCGTGTATGGGTGGACCATACATCAGCTGAGAGATAGAGCCCTTTCTCCATTCTAAGGAAAAGCTGACAATAGCAAGCTTGATAGAAGTCACAGCTTCACTCGAGGGATGGATGACAATAACATCACTGTGTGTGTATGTGTGTAGGTGGGAGATGTGTGTGAGTGTGTGGGAGGGGTAACACAGTGCGATTTTTCATAGCTGTGGGTAAATGGCACCATCATATTGGCAGCAAAAATCTCACACATGCATCACCTATGACCTTTGTTCGAACAGGAGGATGACACATCAAACATGCACAAAAATAAACATGCAAACACAGTCAAATGTTGAACGATTACATCAATTTTTTTTTTTAACTTTAAAAATAGAACAAGAAAAAAAGCAACTTCAGAAAGTAATCACTTTTTTTCCATCAAACTCTGGAGTATTGATTGGAAACCAGCTCATTAGATATGATGGCATCCATCCTCATTTTCTGGGCATATTTTCTGATTCAAGCTATTAGTGGCTTTATGAAACAAGCCTCAGCTGTGTTAAAAAAAAAAAAAAAAGCTCAAATACACATTTTATGAAAAAGTTGGCTTTCCATCTGTTGTTAATGGAGTGGCTCCAGAATGCATCTCAACATTGGCATCCCAAATTGTCACTGTGGCTCTGTTGATACCAGTGTTGAGAGATGCTAGGTTTTGCAAATATTGTCTGAACTGTTCAATGTCAAAGGAGAAACATATGTAAATTGTTGTTTTAGTGGTGCAATTTGTAAAACCTCCAGTACTTCAGCATGACAAGTGAGGCATTAAAATACCTGACTTCCCACAACTATAGCAGGCATGTCACTGGAATGGTCTGCAATTTCAATAAATACTTTAGCTGAAGGTACAAGAAACACACAGTATGCAGCTGTTAGCCACACAAAGACATATGCACGGACACACAGTCGCACAGTCAGTTTGGCTCTGATGAATAATAAAAAAAACCCCTCATCAAATGGAGGGAGACATGTCTCATTGGTTAAATGAGCTCTCGCAACTGGTGCACGCCAAGGTCTACACATACACACACTCACACACACAAGGACGTGATAATATACTCAAACTTATGATCTCGCACACACAAGTACACACTCAGTAATAGACACACACAATGACACTGCAGAGCAATCAGTGATGGTTCAGTCAGTCATAGCTCAGTCATGCACTCCGAGTTCCTCAGCCAGCCACTGTAGAGATGGCTTTCAATTACTGTAACTCTTGATCCATTCTGTTATTTCGCTCCTCTTTTCCTCTAAAATACCCATTTGCTCTGTCCTTTCCTCTTTACTTCGTGACCTCTTGTCTCCTCCCCTTCTACCAAATCCCCCCTTCATCGCCTCATCTCCCTTTACCCATCTTTCAACTCCCTCCTCTCTAAATCCCACATTCCCTCTCTGTCACCTCAACCTGTCTGTGCCCTTCCCTGTTCTGCCAATCCTCTATTCCCTGTCCCTGTCATTGCAGTGCTGTGAATTTGCATTTAAACACTGTGCCTATTCACTGGGTTACAATAACACCGCCGCTCCCCTGATCTAGTCTGAGCACAACAGCAAACAACCATCCCAAAAAAAAAGAACCCAAAGGGACAACACGCACGGAGCGTGCATGCACATGCGTGCAAACACAAAGACGGAGGGAACACACAGTTTTGCTTTGATTAAATGTGCAAACAGTGATGTAAAAGTGGAAGTGTGTAATGATGACAGAGCGGAAGCATTAAGAGAACACATACATATTGAAGCATGTAGCGTTTTGTTCATCGTAGTTGGTAAACAGTGATGTGCGTCTGAAAGGGATAGAGTGTCAGCGAGGTGTCAGCACTGCACGGCCGAAGCGTCAGTCAAAGCAAACAACGGCCCTGAGCGGTTTAAGTGTGTGTGTGTTGGGCGTGTGCGTGTGTGGGAATGAAAAAGCATGTGTGTGTGTATGTCCCTGAGCTGTCCCCTTAGGACGGGATGCCAGTCAGCATCCAAGCAAAGGAGGAGAGCAAATGAAATATTGATCTCTGATAAGACATGAAGTGTCGTGACGACAGGCTCTTCTCTGTGTGTAAGTGTGTGTGTGTGTGTGTGTGTATTTATGATCTTAATCAACGCACAATTTGGATAACTTATGTTTATGAGTCATAAATGTTGTCAACGATAAACAGATGTGACAGGATGCCGAAGGTCTCATGTCTTGGTCATTGTAGCACCTGCAGGGAGACGCAGGCAAACTTCCTCATTAAGACTATTGTTTGACAGGAAAGCAGATGTACATTTGCAAGTTAATACAAGTGGCTTGTTAGGAAATTGTAAACAAGTTAGCCATTTATTGTCCTTTCCTGGATTGCCTCAACCGATTTTTATGTATAAAAGTATAATAAATAGTATATCTGCCAATACACGATTTTTAAACAAGTACATAAACTAAATTCAGCCAATAAGATGTTTACAATGAAAAGATAATTTGCAGTTTTTTTAGTGTATTCATTTTATAAACTATATAATCATGGTTTCTTAATGACCTCAAAATAAATATTATAAATATATTATATTATAATAAATCATATATAATATTTCTCAAACGACAACATATATATTGAGTTTTGTCTGTAATAAGCAGAAAGACCCTTCTGCCATGCTCAGGCTCTGTGAGGCACAGTGCAGCTTTTAGCTTAATGCTAACAACAGCATACTAACAAGCTCAAAATGAGAATGACAACATGCTGCTGCCCGGCCTGCGGTTCTTCTGTGTGGAGTTTGCATGTTCTCCCCATGTCAGCATGGGTTCTCTCGGGGTACTCCAGCTTCCTCCCACAGTCCAAAAACATGCAGCTTAGGTTTAATTGGTGACTCTAAATTGCCCGTAGGTGTGAATGAGCATGGCATGGTTGTCTGTTAATATGTGTTAGCCCTGTGCTTAAACTAAAACACACTGTGGTAGCCCCCTGTTAATCACAAGATGCCCTCAAGCATACCCTGCTTTATCATATAGTGCACTGTGAATGGGGCCATGTTTTACTAAATGAACATCATACTGTATTGAAAAAGACCTGAAACAAGTGAGACCATAAACTCAAGTGAGTTGTAGTGTCATATTCTTATATTTTCATTCGGTCTGGTCTAGAGGCTGCTGCTTGTTGTTTGGTTATAAACTAAAGTAAAATTTCTAACCTGATCATTGTAGATGAAGTCAGAGAATCACCCAATTCATACCAATGAATCCTGTCGGGAACCTGAATGAATCTGTACCAGAATTTATTCTGTAATTCCCACAATACTTTTCACGATAATTCACCCAAAACCAAAATAAGGCTACTTCCTCTGTGGACGTTGACTCTCTGTAAGTTAAAGTTTAATGGAATCAACAAGTTATTACAATTCATCCTGAGGGGGACATGAATGTCTGTACTAAAGTTCATGGAAATGTATCCAGTAGTTTATCCAATCCAATCTTTTCAAGAGAGATTTTACTTAAAATCATGAACCTCATGGTGGTAAAAGTCAGAGCATCACCAACGTCAAAAGAATATATCATCTAGGAACCATAAATATTGGTACAAAATTGTGTCACAAACCATCAGGCAGAGGCTAAGATATGTCATTGGATAAGTAAAAACTTGACCTTCTGGTGGCACCAGAGGAAAACTCAAAGTCATTGCAGGCAGCAGACAATGTATCAGTTCATACAGCATTGGAAGACCTTGATTCTAAGCCTTACCACAGGAGGGAATCATGAATTTATTCTTTGTCCTTAAAACATGCTCATAAAAACATATTACCACATAAACCATGAGGACACCAGCAGAGAAAATCTATGTTTTAGGCTCAGAACTACTGCAAAGCAATCAAAAGCCTTGACCTTTAAAGCTCCAATCCCTTCTCAGCTCTGCAAATGACCTCTCACTGACCTTTTAATTATCAATGTAAATATGCATTATAAATTCATTAAATGTAGTCTAAGCATTGAAGGGTAAAATAAGGTAAAGCGGAAAAATCCATACTGCTGCACTGGCTGCAGGAAGGAGGTTTAGGGGAAGTGAGTGTGCATGACACTCACGTGCACACATGCAGGTGTGTACACAATGGGATGCACAAGTTTAAGGAATAAAGTAGCAGTTTTAAAAATAGTTTGCAGAAGCAGCACAGGGTGTTATAGAGCTCTCTGCACTCTGTCTTTTCATCATCACTTCCAGAGGTTAAAGATAGTGTGCGTCAGTGTGTGTGTGTGTGTGTGTGTGTATGAGTGTGTGTTCACTGAGCTAGCTCATCATCACTTTCAGAGGTTGAAGAGACATTTTGTGAGTGTTTGTGTATGGTTGTGTGTGGCTGTGTGTGTGGCTGCGTGTGTATGTGTGACGCAGCTCTGCTCTGTATTCATGTCTCGTGCTGATTGTGCTCTGAATGAATCTTGCTCCAGCCTGCTGGGTAGAAGAGGGAGAAAGAGAGAAAAAGAGAAACAGTGAGAGAGAGAGAGAGAGAAAGAGAGAGAGAGAGAGAGA
>CAFUXE010003101.1:263464-295008 GCA_903364295.1 Serranus cabrilla
AGAGAGAGAGAGAGAGAGAGAGGGAGAGAGAGAGAGAGAGAGGGAGTGGAGGAAGAGAGGGGACAGAGGGAGAGTTAAAGGGATGGATGAAAGCAGAGAGGGAAGGGAGGATTAGGGGGTGTAGGAGGATTGGAAAAGTGCGTGTGCTGGGGATTTTTCTCCCCCCACGATCAGGTGCAATGCGGAGAAGGTGTTAAGATCTGCTGAATTTGCTTACCCATAAGCTTTAGCAGGTCACTGCGAATAGGTCACTGCTAGGAGCAGGAAGTGTAGCTATTGAGAAGGATGCCAGATAAAGAAATTAAAACTTGCATTAGTTCTCTTAAACCTTTTCATCAGATAAAGGCCTATAGGGTGTTTGGAGCAATAGCAATTAACAGCTTATGAAGTTGGCAATTCTTCGGACAGTATTTAACACATCTCCTACACATATTAAATCGCTGGCAGTTATTGTAAATGTTCCCCTGCAAGAATTTATCCTGCTTGAACCCTTCTTAAGCTCAACACGGGGTAGTTAGAGAGCGAGGTAATGAAGCAGCCTGAGCAGCATGGTTTCCTATAGCGCATTAAACTGTCCTACATATGGGGATGGCCCGGAAAAAGAGATTTCAGATCTGTTTGTCACAGCTTTTCGCTTCTCAAGTGGAGACTTTTTTCACAACTTTTTCTGCGTTTCCACATGCAAATTATAAATGAAACAGGTGGATGGAAATGCACTTATTGATACACAGTGTGACAGCCTGAAACAGTGCTAGCCCTGTGGTGGATGGAAACCAGCCATGTATTGTAAGAACTGGATACTTGCCTGGTGCTTACTCCAAAAAAAGTTTCAAGCTTCCGGGATTTTATCAGTGGAAAGTGGTCCCCTGAGTATACACAGTACTGTTTCTCCTGCTGGCCTCACTTGTGAGTTACTTCTCAGCTCATAGACTTGTTATGATGTCACAGTTTTTTAAATCACTTTTTCGGCTCGAGGAAAGTCTCAGAAATACAAAACCTTCAAGGATCACAAATTCATAACAGAAAAAGTCTTACCCTGATTGACCTTGCTCTCAGTTCAAGGTGTCCTGTCGACAGTTTTACAGACATCTCTTTTATAATGTTGGTCAATGGGGAAATTTTTCGTGCTGTTGCAACTGGAAAACAGCGGCTGAGCAGCGGCTAGACTTGAGCACTGACACATTTGAACTAATACTGGTACATGGAATACGGCATTGACACCTTTTTTCAGTACGTTACTCTCTCTGTAATAACAAAATGCAATTTAAACCTGCCTGTCAGTCTCTCACCGGGGCATAGTGTGCTATATCACAAGGTTACCATGTGTCTTGGAGGAGGTGTACTTTTGACCGCTTTCAGCTAGCCGTTAATGTATTATATTATATTGTAACGAGCATTGTCTTTGTGGAGTTTTGACAGGTGTAACCAGACTTTAGTGACACAGTCTCACTCAGCCTCTCTACTCTGTGTGGAGGTAGAGAGGACAAAGACGTTTGCGTGTCATCAATGACAACAAACTTGGAAGAGAACTTTGAGCATAGTTTTTTCCCCAATGAAGACCAGATCAAGACGAGGTAGTATCAAAAAGGAAAAGGACAAAAAAACAGTAATAAACGGAGCAGATAACATAAATAATATAACAGAAAATGATCATGAAACAATCATCTGGGTAACATTCTGTGAAAAAACAATTGCTGACTCAACCAGATGCACTCTCATTGATTTACTGTGAATCGGTACCTGGTAATACCATTGAAATTCTGTCTGTACCCTTTAAAGGTCCGATATTATGCAAGTTTAACCTTTTTTTAAACATGTCCAATGGGTCTCTAAATCAAGGTTATGAACCTATTTTCCCCAAAACACACACATCCAGCCTGTTTGAGCTCTCTCAGTTTCAGCAGTTTCTGCCTTATTCAGGTTGAAGCTGTTTCAGTGGGCGGGGAGGCTATGTTAATGAGGCACTGCTGTCATTGGCTGCCTGGTCACTAGGGTTAGGGAGGCGTTACGGAGGCAGGGAAGATGGAAGCAAATAGCAACATGGCTGGCACTGGAGCGGTATCAAATATAGAAGTTAGCAACGCTAACGCCACATAGCTTTTATTAAACTGTAGATAGTATCATATGTTGCTGGAACATTGCCATTGTAAATCAAATCTAGCCATTGAGTCCTTCTTTCTCCTGATGCTGGCAAAGAAAAGAGACACACAACATAACACTTTGTATACTTTCCTCTAAGCTCAGACATGTCTAGCAGCAGTAGCTAACTGTACAGACTGCGGCTTCTTCATATTAACTGGTTGAGTTCTGGGGAGCAGAAGGTGATGTAAACTTTGGGTGGGATCTATATGCAAATAGCTCGTCAGAATAGCTCGCTAGCTCCCCAGCCAGAACGGCCTGTAGGAGGAGGAAAAAGAGAAGATGCTGACAAGGCTCAACAATGCAGATACTTTAGTTTTTCCATCCTCTCAGGTTTGGTTGGCTGAAGGATGACTAAAGAATATATGTAAATGCCAGAAAAAACACGTTTTTCATAATATGGGACCTTAAAAGTACAGATTCCGGTACCCAACCCTAACTGTGGCACCACATCCAGTTCTATAATACATCCATGATGGAAAATGCAGCCTTTAATATTCAGCAGTAGTTAACTAAATAAGCAACTTCCAGGGGAATCAAAAGCATGCTGTTTATACTATATTTCAGCAAGTTTGTTTTGCAATATTTTTGAAATTCCGCTCATCTACCCGGCACAAAGAAGCCCCAAAACTGATTTACTGTATGAGAAATCTAGGTTGGAGAGAGCTTGGATCGGTGTAACCTACTTTTTACTGCTATTGTCATTCTAAAAGAAAGTCTTAAAATAAAATCAGTATTGAAAAGACAAACATACATTTCAAAGTGTTCCCAATGGCTACAGTACTTTATATCTGAACACATGCACTCTCACAAATCAAACTCAAGCCTTCATCTGTGCAGCTTGACTCAGATGAGAAAAGTCTCAAACTGAGAAATAAAAAATCTCAAACAGTTTTCAGAATAAGGAAATCCAGAGACTGGCCTTGTCTCACTGGGTGAACTAAAACCGCTGTGTACCACACATTGTTCTGTCTGTTTTGAATAAACGCTTCTCTAACTGGAATCACAGATGCCATATATCAGTCAGCTAAACAGCCAGATTCACACAGACGGTGGACTCCAAACCATTTCTCGAGCAGCTGTATCTCATTGGTTCATTCATCAAAGCTTGCTTCCTGTCCTCCGTCTCCCACCGGAACCAATTTGTTCATAACCCCATGAATTCTGGCACCCTCACCCCCAGTGTGGAGACCGCTTCCTACATAATTAGTCTGTACCAGGCATTACCGTCACAGTGACAACACGACCTTATCCAGGATGGTCTGTAATTCTGGTCTGCACAGAAGGAGGCACAGAGGGAGATTGAAGGCACACGAAGGGAGGTGATAAGGTACGAGCAAAAAGTGAGTGAAAGATTAAAAATTTGTTATAATTAGGTTGTGCTGTTAAGGGACCGGAGAGAATGAGTGAGATGGAGAAAAAAAAAAGAAAAGATCAAGACGGGGCAGAATTAAAAACGAAAAGGACAAAAAAAAAGAATGAAAAGTGTTTTGTCATGTGGAGAAAGGAGCAGCACGTGAAAGGTACGCACTAATAAACCGGTCCGATAACACAAATAATATGACAGAAAATGTTCACGAAACAACAAGTTGTATGGGAAGAAATAGATGAGTCTGATATGAAGGTTTCTGAGAAAAGCACACAGTCGCTGCAGAAAATGTGAGGAAGCATCTTCCCACCATGGAGCGATTTATGTGAAGGAGCTCAGGCTAGAAAAAGGTGAAAGATGTAACAGTAGGACAGAAATGCTTTTTGGATTGGATGGGGCTTTAAGTTGTTGGGGAAGGAGGATATTTTCAGTTTCGTCTGCCTTTAAATCTGACAACCAGAGTTTAATTCCCTACTCTTAATGTCTACTTTAGGGAAAAACTTAATTACATTTTTGGATGCAAAGCAGCACGTGGTTCTGGGAAGTTACTCACTCATTTACATTAACTGATCCAATCCCAGGTAGTCTGTGTACCTATGTGATCATTAGGGGGCTTTACTGAGGTAAACTGAGCCAGGATCATTCAGTCAACAACTCCCTGCCTTGGTTTCATTTAACCAAGAGTCAAACCTGCCAGTCCTGACAAAAGTAAATGTAACCTTAAATTGGAATAAAATATCACAGTCGAAAATTTGGACACACTTTCTCAGTCAATGTTTTTCATTTTATTTTTTTATATTTTCAACATTGTAGATTGATACTGAAGACATCAAAACTATGAAAGAATTATGTAGTAATTATGTTGTTTTGATGACAGCTTTGCACACTTCTCTTATTCTCTCAGTCAGCTTCATGAGGTTTTCACCTGGAATGGTTTTTAATTAACAGGTGCTCCTTGTCAAGAGTTCATTTGTGGAATTTCTTGCCTTCTTAATGTGTTTGAGACCATCAAAGCAAAAGGTGACTACTTTGAAGAATCTCAAATATAAAATATATTCTGGTTTAACTACACAACTCCATATGTGTTCCATAATATTTATATATATATAAATCTAAACTGTAGAGAATATAACAAAAATAAAGATAAACCATTGAATGAGAAGGTCCAAACATTACAGTAAATGTTCTGTAAATTAAATTAAGAAATAGTTTCAAATAACTATGACATACTTCATCACATTATTGTCCTCTTATATTTGAAACGTCCAAACAAGCAAAAGCAACCATCTCCCACCATTAGACAAAGTTAAAGATAAAAGACTCACCAAAGTAAAACTCCATTTAAAATGGGTCCTTTAAGGTTCCTGAGAACAATAAGTTCAAGTGCAGGTTTAAGGCTGGACAGGATTCCAAAACTTTACTCTACTCCTGCTCTAAACTGCTGATCAGAGCAACTGGTCAAAAAATGCATTATACGTCGTTCTGGAGGGAAAAAAACATGGGTTTTGTTGTTCAATTTTGAGGGCTTGTTCTTTTTGCTCTGGTACGTGCATGAGAATACAGGTAACACAGGGAGCGAGTATACAGATTGAAGGTTGTTGACAGTGATGCACGAAGAAGCAAATCAACATGCCTGCAAAAGGTGTGGAAGACTGCTCGCTTATGTACACATGGATATTACACTTAGTGCTTGGAATACATAGTGTCATTTGGCAAGAAACACTGCAAGTAAACATAGATGTTTGTATACAAGAACTCCATACGGTAGCTTTAACATTAGGAGATGCACATCGACTACCTTTAACCATAACTATTTGCTTTCAGGAACTGGAGAAACATGTTCAAATCAATCACATTAAAGCAGGGACAACAGTCTTTTTTTACTTCCCCTGATTGTCTCCATATTATTGTCCATATACAAGGCAGTTCGTCATTAAAAAAAAATAAGTGAAGACTTTTGTGAAGGGTTTTCTTAATATTATCTGCACGGTAACTTTAATTTTACTTTACACTTAAACGTGTTTCTCTATGTTGATTTTATTGCTTTTATACTTGTTTTCCATGTTTGATATAAAGCACTTTGAATGCCTTGCTGTTGAATTGTGCTATACAAATACACTTGCCTTGCCTAATGATAGAGTCATGTGTCCTTATACAGAAGGAATTGACAGCATGTGATCTGTAAAGTGTTTGAGTGTGGTGTTAAAATAAGCTGGATTGGTGAGGTGTGGAGCTCTGAGGTAAGATCATGCCCTCCATGATTGCCAGCTGCATGAAAAGGAGCACCGCTTCGGTCCACAATGACAGTAATGATAGGATGGCGCCGAGCAACACCTACCCTCTTATTAAAGCCTGCACATTCTCTTTGTCATGGGCTTAAGGTGACGCACATCCAGTTGCACGAGCACGCAACGCAAACACACATATGAGCATGTGTACATTGTGTGTGCGCGTGTGGGCGAAATGCATCCTGTAGCCTCATTATGCTTCTCTAAACATCAGTGAAATAAAACTCTATTAAGGAACGGGGGTGGAAAAGGTTAATAACCACCCTTATTAATTTTGGATTAAATACACTGTAATGAAATCACAGAGCTGTGCTCAATAAACTGTTAAATGCTGCACTTCTGAAGAAGTGCGCCATCGCCTTCTGATCTCTCCCTGCAGCTGTTGTCTTATCAGCCATCGGAAGGCTTTCATTTTGTTTATTTATTACTTTAGTTTTGGAGAAAATGAAGGGTAATTGTAGGAGCGGATGTCATGTGACCTTAAAGATGTTAAGCAATTGGTTGATGAAGTTGTCTCATTCCTGTTAAGTGAACTTCAAGACGTACTGCCATGGTGAGTCGTGATGTACCGGAGATTACAAAAAAAAAAAGGTTTTGTGGAAAGGTTTTCCTCAAGACGCTCTGGGACACATTGTGTCTGTCTGCCTGTTGTGTTTATGTGTGTGCTTGTCTTTTTGTTTGTCTCTTGGGATGACGGGGTTTGATTGCAAAAGTCTATTATTGTGAGTCACACTTTGTTGAAAATGCCAACGAGACAGTTTGAAGATCAGTGTTGCCCAATAAATATTTGCACAACATCATTAACAACTCATTTTGTCTAACAGCAACAGACTGAATCCGACCCAAATGTTAATGAGTTATGATTGCACCTCTTATCTCCATTTGTCCTTGAAGGTAGCGTGCGAGAAGGACGAAGACCACATGATGTGCTTCTAGTGGTACAGCACTGCTGTGGCTGTTTATGGCCAGTGTTTGTTTTCATTTAGGTAAAAGTGAAGTAGGGCCTTGTCTCAAGCGAGTAAAAAATCATAGAGATATATTCTGGATGCTTTGAAACTATTAATATTTCCTTGTATAATCAATCCGTATTAGTGGTGAACGGTTCATAGCGTTGTAGAGTGATGAGGGGAAAGGATGGAGAACATTAGATTGATGGAGGCACAGCCGGTGACATTAGATGATCCTAAATGAGCCAGCACCAGAATAACGTGGGGCAGCAGGCCAGCTATGGGTTTATTAAACCTTTCCTGCTTTTTGAACAAAATGTTTCATTCACATCACACATCTGCTGTGTTTACTCTCATCACTATGTCTGTTTTGCTTATTGTTTATGATATTGTGATATCTACATCCTCAGTCCATTAGTAATTTGTCAACACTGTCCTGTGAAAAAAATACAAATAAAAACTTATCTCCAAAACGTCAACTTTTCATGAGCTAAGAGCAATGTTTGTGAGAAATGAAATAGATTTTTCAGCTTATCCAATGGATTCTTAAAGGGTTTATTTACCTTAGCAAGTTGGAAAATATCCTCAACCCCTAAAGGCAAACAACCCTTCAGTTTATCTAAAAATGTCGAAATCACCAAATTGCATGGTTTTCATTGGACAGTGATGTATGATCTTAGAAAACAGAGGAGGCTAAAACTGACTTGAATAAATTCTGACTGACAGAGACATCATTTTTTGTTTCTGCTGATAAAATATAACAAATTTGTGTAACTTGTTTATCTCACTGGGCTGCCAAGATTGGTTCTTGGCATAGACGGTCCACTGTAAAACAAGTTATACTAGTGCAACTTTAAAAAAAAAACACAAGTTTCCCTGCTGCCTTAAAAAGGTAAATGAATTAAACTTGAGTAATTTGTTTAGTCTTCTTGTGAGCTCTCTGCAGATTTCTAACTCTCAAACAGAGCATGCCGGGGAGTCTGTACACATGCTTATCATGTCTGTCTAGAAATTAAATTTGATGAGTTCTCTCAGCAGTAGTTTAATTCGACTCATTTTGGATCAGAAGAGTTATAATGTGTGTTTGTGTGTTTCACTATGTGAAAAAAGAAAAACTAGATATTAATACATTTCATTTACTTAAAAATGTTAATATCCAGTATTTACATTAAATATCGTCACATAATAATTGACTTTGTTAAATGCGTATACAATCTTTTACAGCATACAGGCAAATGCTAGGGGCACAGGGTAGTGTACTGTACAGGCGTAACTTACACGCTGCCGGTACAGCGTGTTCACATTTGTTAATTATTCTAATCCTCAAACACTTCACAGGTATCTGACAGTAATTGACCTTGTGTGCTTCTGTAAGATGTTCTACACAGATTTCCAGGTTAATACAGTGAAATGATTCAGAGTACAGCCATCAAAGTGAGGATGAGTCTTTTAAAGGTGAATGAGAGAAGGTGATGTGACTTCATTATTGAGGCAGCTTGAACAGGCACAATTATTTCACGTCTCCCCTATAATAGAGTGACAAGTAGGCTCTAGTCCATGATGCCCCCTCCCTTTCTCTGCCTGTTTTGCATTGACTGGTCAGTTGCATGCAGTTTCTTAATATTCAAAATAACAGATAAGGTGGCACGGTTGTGCAGGGATTTTTTGGGTTCAAACTCATGTTGTCCCTTGCATAGGTTTTCTCTGGGTTCTCCGGGTTCCTCCCGCAGTCTAAGGTCCTGCAGGTTCATGCAGGTTCGGTAAATTGGTGCCTCTTAGTAATTGTCCGTAGTTGTGTGCATGAGTGTGTCTCTCTTTATGAGTCAGCTCTGTGAAAGTCCAGTGACCTGGTAGACCTCCATGATTGGCGTCAATAGAACATTTACAGGCTACTTGGACTTTCCCATTTCCTGTGTTGGGAACATGATGTGTTCATTAGCTGTAAGCCATAATGGACCCCGAAAATAATATTTGTAGTATTTTCTGTAAGTGTTTGAACAACATGTTTCGAGTATTGGCTTGACAATGAAGAGCAAAGGAAGCAAATAAGGTGTGCCATGAAATATGATTGTGAATACCTGAATGCATATTCAATATTATGAAGGTGAACAACAATTGACGTATCCGCTGCATGATTCAGATGGTTCTCGAACTGAATGGGTTCTTCCTTGGCCCATGCTACACCCTTCAACCAAGTTTCATGAAATTAAGGCCAGTACTTGTTCCGTAATCCTGCAGACAAACAGGCGGACAGACAAAGTGAATTGAGAACATAACCTTCTTGGTCGAGGTAATAAAAGAGCCCGAGCAACAACACACTTATCTCTCCTGCTTACTGTGGATCCAGCATTTGGCTTTTCAGTCTCCGAGCTACTCACTTGTGAAAAGAGAACAAGAGCTGCAATGTTAACTTCAGTGTTAACAACAGTGTCTTCTTCACAAGTCACCTCACAGTGATACATACACCCAGGCGCAGACAATACCACTGAAATAATGTCCAACCATTCATTCTGTCAGATTCAGTTTGATTTTCACAGTGGATTCAAGAGGGGAAAAGTGCTAGTATCACTCAGATGTTAATCATTTCAGTATTTAACAAACTTTACTGATGATAATTGGTTTATTATGTTTGCAATAACATTGCATTATGTGAAATTGTTCTGATACAGCTGCAATAGGCCTGATAAAATCAGCTGACTGATATAAAAGTCAGACTCTAAAAACTACTGGCTCAATTCTCATAAAACTGGGAGGATTGTAGCATGGGCCAAAGGAGAACCTGATACATTTTGGAGTGGATCCAAGTCACAGGGCAGTTACACAAATACATTTTAACTTTGTACTTCTGTTGTAAATGCAAGGAATACGTCTGCGTTTATGTAGTGTCCTGATCATATTTCGTAGATCCAGTTCCTTTGGTGTTCATTACTTGTGTTTCCATCAACAAATGTGTCTGTGCATTTTCAGGATTCACATGAGAATGGCTTCATGGACACACAAACATTTTCTAAACCTTTCAAGAAAATCCATAAAAGTTTTTAGCTCGCTTGAGGTGTTTTTTGTCTTTTAGGGAAAAAAGTGAATGCGCTAAAATAGAGATGGAAACTTTTTGCGGAATAACTTCTGACGTAGCAAACATTTAATTCACACGACTGATCAGCTGTTTCCGCTCTGCCGGTCAAGACGAGCTGACATGAAACAGTTATAAGTTGCCCAATTGAATCCAGTTCCTGAAGGCTCTCCATATTCTCTCATGGGTGATCACAGTTGTTCAATTAGCAACCTTCTTTTTTGTTTTTGCCTCTTCTCTCTCACGCAATCCCTACTTCTTCTACCATTTACTGACGGACACCCCTACAGCAGTACATTACACTGCCACCTTCTGACAAAAGTACGTTTATACACCGTTGGCCTTGGCAGAGGTCCTCTATATAAGGTGACATATGTCTACAAAGTAGGCATTTACTGGCAGCCAACCAAAACAATCATACTAATTCAAATAAGTGGAGCCCTAAGTGGGCCTTGTTGTTCTGCCTTGGCTTCTATCATAAATACTATGTCAACAGGCGCCGACCTAAGAGTAAACAGGTTATATATGGGTTATAATAAGCTGCTGTACAAACAATATAGGAGGAAATGCATTCAACACATTTGTAAAACCTTATGAATTCAAACAATGCATTAGTGTGAGCAACACTGAGCTGAATATAAATTAATGTTGTTTACAAGAAAACTCCACAGGGCCCCTTTAAAGACCAAATCCACAGACACAAATCTAATCAAGAACTCACATTTACCTGAGTGTACCTCTGTGGAATAGTTTTGTCTTCAGAGACTTATTTCTTCCCTCACTTAGGAAGCAGGGCGTTTCAAAATTCTGCTTGATCACTTTGTGATCACATTTATCTGATACGCTCCTCCTATGATGTTTCCCCGTTATCAAGAAAAGCAAGATAACAGAGGCAATTGATTTGTGACTTTATTAGACAAATTTGCTCAGAGATCTTAGATTGAGATTTCTTTTTTAATACTTTTTGGATGATTGTTTTTAATGGGAGAATGAAGCGAGAGAAATTGGCAATTAAGTTTATTCTATCAGGCTATTAGCACACCACTGCGCCAAAACCGCCAAAACTGTTCAATAGCTTTGTTTAATCGAAATCTGCCATCTCTGCCAGCTTTTGTCTGTGCGGCACCATTTCCTGATACACTGAAGAAGGATTAGAAATGTCTGTTGACCGTGATTAAATGCAGAGCAAATGAGTGATTGTCTTATATTGAATGCAGTGTCCTTTGCTGGCTCAGAATGCAGCTTGGCAATAAATCAAATGTTTAAATTTATTGAAGATGCTCATGCTATACATCATGATAAGCTGTATGGCTTATCATCATATATAACTGCTGCCCTACACCCTTGCCTGCCGTAGAGACTCTCTCTCTCATAAGTTAAATTCAAGAGGAAAAATCCCCTTTTCTCATCTTAGTGAAAACACGCACAGTGCACAGTTTCCAGGAATAGTAACAGGTGTAAATGTAAGATTTCTTTTTGGATTGTGTTTTCCTATAGTGTGTTAAAGTCGGGTTTACTGGACTTGTGAGGACCCTTGTTAAGTACATTCATTCCCAAACCTTCAACCTATGCTTTAAAGTGTGTTCCTGCCAATTATCTTGGTGGCTCCTTTTCTCATTTCTGTTGGCGTGTGGATCCAGTCAGTGTAGTTAAGATATCAGGGTTTGTTTTGTTTCAAAGGAAGTTGGGTGAAAAAAATTAATGGCATTCATTTTTTGTGCCGTTTGAAAAATAACTTTCACAGACTTGAAAATTGCTTGTGCCTGGTAATCCATCACAATAAACAGGACGCCTTAATTTAGTTTTCTTATAGTTGCTGTGTTATTGTTGTTTCATTGGGAGTCGAGGTTGTTTTTTTTTCATATTATTTCACACCTACGCTGTGCTTGCTGTCAATCACCTGACAGCCACAGGAAGAAATGGAAGTCTCCAACAGAAAATAATCCCTCACAAATGTCACCTTTTAAAGTCGTGCCATTTCATTCGGGGCATATGGGTTAGGCGGGACAGTTGACATGTTTTGATAGCCTAAAATATGTTTGTTTTTTTTTTAGATACATGTATGAATAAAAAAAATCTGGTTATCAGTATATGAGCAATCATTGGAAGTGGTGACTATTGTTGCCAAAACATAACCCTAGCCTGACCTTTAGTCAATGTGTTGTTCAGTAAACTTTCTTCCTGCTTTGGTAATACTTGCCAGACACTGTCACTCACCCCAAGAGTTTGAAGTGCATCTGAACTACAGGCATCGCTCTGTGCACTCACTGTTCGATGGATGAACTCAGTACCCCCCAAAAATGTTAATTTATTTCCATCCTCAGGCAATATGGACTTCATTAGAATAAAAATGTAAGCAAACACACACAAACTGAAAAACTTGTATATACTGTATGTGGGCGAATGGCATTGTAAACAATAGGAATCATTTGTATACAGTATTTGGGTGAATGGCTGTGTCAAACACACACACACACACACACACGAATAGACAGATTTTCTACCTCCCACTGCAACTTCCCAAAACATGCAGAATTTTTATCCCTGACAATACTTTCTCTCCACCGACACAAAAGGTTGATGACACCGCGGCTGACTCAGCCAGACGGTAGAAATCTTCATTGTGCTAATTAGATCCTTCGCTGTCTGTTAAAGACTTTTATCTCTCCCACATCTCCATGCCCATCTAATCTGGCCTTATCTGCAGGCTCCATCTCAAGGTGATTGCTGAGATAGTCTCTGCCACAGAGTTAAAAGGAACACTATTGTCTGAGTGAGCAGAAAATAGTATCTCATTTCCCCTCAGTCAAACTTGTCCAAAGTCAGGCATCACATTAGTGTTTGTGTGCGTCTGTGCATATGGGTCTTTTTCAATGTGCATGTGTATTATCGCCATCGCCCGAGGGAAAATTCTCTGAATTGGTACAAAATGTCATTTTGTCACTGCAGGCCATCGTGCAGCAAACAAAACCAGACACACACATGGAGCTACACAATAAAGTTAAATAAAAACACAGCTGGCTTGTTCAAACCCCAGACAATTGGTTTTGTTGCAGGATAAACATTTTTATTCAATGCCACTACCAGCTGTGTTCAGGTCGTTTTCATAGTGTTTATGTACTTTTCTGCTCACATTTGGTTTGTTACATTGGGAGCACCTCAGGGACTCAAACTCCTGCGTTCTGCTCAAGCAAACAGTTCTGTGAAAAAGGCTCCAGATGACTTGGATGTGACGGTTTGACTGTGTGTTGACACTGCAGTGAGCATCCATTTCAGACAGCTGAACACATGAGACAAGCTCAAAAGCGGTGGCCATGGCTCGCCTGTTTGTAGGAGAAGGGAAAGATGCCTGCAGCTTTACTTTTGTCCAACAGTTTGGCAGGAACAACACATAGAGAATCCGCCTGCTGCTGCACCACCAACACCAGCACTTCAGGTAGCAGGTTCATAATCGCTACATTATTACAATCAAGTTGTGCAAATTGGCTGGTAGTGATCTGAATATGCAATGTGATCTAGACTCCCTGTCGGAGTCTGAACTAAATATGTATTTACTTCCCGGGGACTGATGTAGAAAATATAGAACAGAGATTAGGCTGTGTTTATTCTCAGTATGAGATTTTATAGTTTCACACAGAATGGTGAAGATTGGTAGACTCAATTGAGTCATCATGCATGGGAGGAGGGTGAAATCAAAAATTAAATAGCAAAAGTTGTTAACTCAAAGTTATGTTCAGGAAGGTTGCTATGTGGTTGAGATTGAAAAATAAGTTTTTATTAAACATTCCCTGCAGTTAATGTTTAACGGAAAACATATTTAATCAATATTGTCTCCATGTGCCTACTGCTGACTTTTCATATCATATCTGATATAAAATATTTGGTTTGAGATGACTTTCCAATGGCAAGGCAAGGCAAGGCAAGTTTATTTATAGAGCACAATTCATACACAAGGCAATTCAAAGTGCTTTACAGTGACAGAAAAAACAAACAAAAAAGCAGATTAAAAATCATTCCATAAAAACATAAATAATCATTAAAATCATTGAATAATTTAATTTAAAATTTAAAGTAAAGACTACAGAAAGATACTCTCAGTTGTGGTAAGCAGTGCTAAAAAGAACGGTTTTCAGCCTGGATTTGAACATTGTCAGTGTTGAGGCCTGTCTCACATCTTCTGGAAGACTGTTCCAGATTTTGGCAGCATTAAACTGAAACGCAGCCTCACCAATCTGACCAATTTCATTTGGTCAATTGGTTATAATACTTTGCTTTTGCAGGTCCTGGCAGATAGATTCCTTTTAGTGAACATTTGAGCCATTGTCCGTTCATTATCCAAATTACTGAATTCAATAAAATTATAAAAGTAGCTCCACACTTCAGCTCTGATGCAATAATCTATCAGGTCCTAAGGTTGGATCAGATCCTGTCTGGTGATCGTTTGTGTTCTGTATGTTGTACATCAAGCCCCATATAGAAATTTGACTTTTGACGATGTTATGATAGTAATGTAGTGATCTTGATCTTTGTGATCGAGCCATCTAAGTTGTTTTTTACCGTTTATGTCCTAGTAAATTATTACATTGCAGCTAGAAGGTGCAGCTACTTTTTCCCCTTGTTTTGTCACTCTAATTGGCAGCTGCAAATAAGTAATGTAAGGCTTAACATCGCTTCACCTCTTTTATGCTGGGAAATAGGCCTTTATGGAAGAACACTTTGATGCACAGTAGGAAAAACACAGCTATTATGGTAAAAGAATGCGTGTCATTGGGATTTCTAGGCCCCACACTCACAACTTCAACTACTGCTGTACTCAAAAGATTCTTGGGGAAAATCAGCTACTGTGTCGAAGTTCATGCATTTGCTGCGTTTAGCTGAAGTAGTCGTTTTTGTTTTTTTTTTGTTTTGGATTTTTTAACTTCTTCACTTATCTTAAAATCTGCATTTACATTTTGGTCTATTTAATTTGGTGAAGTGAAGTGCGCAAGAGAGAGGCAGACAGAGAAGGCAGGAGAAAGAAATGGCACAACTTCAAATGAAAAGGCAGGTGTGAAAAAAGGCTGCTAAGATAAGAATGCTTTAAAAAAAATAGAACTGTTAACAGTTTTTATCAATTATCTAAATGCAAAGTGAGTGAACAGAGGAAAAACCTTATTCAAATCACTATTTGGTGTGACCACCCTTTGCCTTCGAACCTTTCACACCTGCCTAAGACTTTTGCACAGTACTGTATACACACTCACCAGTCACTTTATTAGCTAAAGTTTTCTCTACCTTTAGATGAAAAAGTACACCAACCCAGAGTGTCAAACTGGAACTAAGACTTTCAGCATAGAGGTAATTCCAACAAAATGCTAACATTAGCATGCTATCATGCACACAATGCTAAAAGTGCTTATATTTTGCAGGTATACTGTCTCGTGGGAAATACCTTCCTTTACACTTGACATGATTGCACAAGAGTACCAAAGTTATTCTGCTTTATCATCATCTGGGGACCATTAACGGCTGTACAAAATGTCATGGCAATCCATCCAGTAAGTGTTTAGATATTTCAGACCAAATCAGTGAACCACTGACTGATTCTCAACCCGAGAGCCACATTGCCAGCGTTGCTAAAAATAACAAAGTTTGGATTTAGTTATAAGCTATGATGCATCTGGCCAAAACCATCAAGTTCTCCATTACGTTAAATGTGTTTTTTATGTTGTTACTGCTTAAATTAACTATGTAGTTGTTTCTGCATCTGTGGGCAAAGATACACAGACCAATCAAGCCAAATTTCTCACATTTGGCTTTGAAGTTGGCATTACCCACATTACCAATCTGTGTTTACGATGCCCGAGCCTCATGTGTGCTGAATACAGGACATTGCATCAACATGGTGGCATCTGTCTGTGTATAAAAACATGAGCATAGCTCGTGAGTGGTGCATGGCACAGACCTCCCCTGTGGATGCATCAATTGAACTTATTAGATTTTGAAGCACCTAGTAGCATTATTTTCCATGTGAGTCAGGTTAATTGATTTATTGAAGCTGCTAGGGTTCATATTAAGGTTGCATGTGAAGACAAGTGTGTTAACATATTAATATGTGCTAATTAATGCTTTAACTTGCTAGATTAATGGCCTCATCAGCATGGATGGCTATCTTTAATACACTTTATCGTAGCGATTATTGCAGGATATTAAACAGCTCAAGTGGCTCTTAGACTTTTATATACAAGCCCCCAGTGGCCAAAGCAACAGAATAGATAAAGGTGTCCCTTTTCTTGTATGGGTTTAATTTCTACTAGACTCTTAATATTTCAACACCTGCTGCAGAAATGTTTTTTCAGCTGCGTCTTGTGATAGTATGATGAATGCATTCCCTTAAGATTGTTGTGTATATATATATATTTTGTTTCTGGCTCCATGAGACACTACACAGAAGCTTCTGCATAAAGAAAACTTTACTTTTCTTTCCACAACACTACCTCTTTTTATCTTCCTGCAGTACCTTTAATGGTAACGCTGCCGTCTGAGATTTTTCTCAATACTGCAACCGTCTGAGATTCCCCATTACAAATCTGTCATAGATTTAAGGCATTTGGAATGCAGAGGTACAAAATGTGAGGAATAATGTGCTGTCAGAGACCTGTCATTGTTCGTAGTGGTTGATAATAAAGTGCACTGCAGTCTTATTTATTGACTCGAGTCTTGGGTGAGCTTTATGGTGGTGGGATGATATTGTAAAACATAATATAAACAGTAATAAGAAAGAGGGGAACTTTATAGTTAAAATATTAATCAATAATATGTTAATAATTGATTATATTATATTTATAATGCACAGCACAGTGATAGCTACTCTGAGTTCTATGGGGCTGTGGGCACACACACACACAAACACACACACATCCAAAACACAAGACTATTATATTACACTACAGCCCTGAACACCCACAGGGAGCAGTGTCTACTGGGAAAGAGATGGATCCAAAGAGAGTTTATCACACAAATTTAAACATTAATATCAAAAGCACAGTTGTGAGTCTAAGCATACTGTATCACACACACACACTCTTTTATACAAACACATGCACACAAAGACACACACAAGTCACTGCCTTTCAAACATTCCGGGTTTCATTTTTAAGAACCAACACATTTTATTATTGCTTTTTCTTCCTCTCTCCCGTACTTCACTCTGATCTCGCATTCTCCCATGACAATTTGCTTGCAGAGTAAGCAGATGTCGTGACAAATTCAAAGACCATGCTTGTGTGAGGGTGTGCACATGTGCGTGCGCGCTTTGCAATGATGTTCTACTGTAGTGCTTTTCATCATGTTCGTGTTTTGATAGCAGATAACAAAAAAATGTTAACCTCATAACCTATCTTTAGCAACATCATTTTACAAGCAAGTTCTGATGACTGCTGTAAACGATCAATTGGCCGTGTTGTGAACGTGTATTCATTTAGAAGACTAAACCCCTGATGAAGTTCAGAAAGTGATAATTAACACAGTTTAAACTGATACCAAGTTGTTATCTAATTTCAATAAGTGAATTGAAAGAAGAGCCTATCAAATTTAATGATGGGGTATGCACTATATAAAGTATGTAGTAACAGCGTTAGTGCAGGTGAGACCCTCCATCTGCACTGTGCCAGGTATATGTGGGCGTGCTGTGCTCAAATGGTGGTTAAAGCTGAAAACAACCTTCTCCTGATCCAGAGCGACGGCATTGTCACAAAAGCAGGTCATCACAGTGATTGTGAGCTTAACCCCGTTGACACCGTTAGCTCTCTCAGAACTTTTGTAGCTCTTAGCACTGTTAGCACAGCTGATAAGTAAGCCATCCCGGTCACCCCAGTGAGTCTGAGCTAACCCTCGTTAACACCGTTGGCTCTGAAAGCACCGCTGCTATTGTTAGCAACATTAGCACATCTAGCACAGTTAACACTACTAGCAGTCACAAACAGGGGTTTGCCATGTCCATTTGCTTGTTATTTAACAATTAAATTATGTTAAGAGCTGTGGGTTTCTTTGCTAATTATGAGACTTTACAATGCAAAGTGCTTGCTATAGTTAAGACCTAAACTCTGAAAATAGCTTTCCTGCATTGCACAAATAAAGAACAAGGTAACAGAAGTTTCTCAGTTTCTAATGAACCAAAGATAAAGTTTCCAAGTTAGCAAAACTAATTTTTCTTCAGATCCTGTGTGGATTTGATGGCAAATACTAAATGTTTACTTAAACTGTTATTCATGCTAAAGCATTTAATGTTTTATAAATGTCTGCAGTGTGCTACTAGCACTGTCACAACATGTCTTGTTAATAGTCAAAGATTTGCATTTATTTAAGTCATTTTAGTAGTTTCCAAGTAAATCATCAGACAGAACAAGTAATGCAGTATTCAAGTTTCAGAAGGCATGTGCTGTTGACCTCACTGCTCCCTGTTGGGTTGTGTGTATTGTGGCTGAATATCAACACACAGTGAGTTTATCTGTATGTAGTCTGGTCCCCCAGCTCTCAACAAACACCCCATTCTCTACTGGTAGGAGCATTGTTACATTCAGTTACTTTGTTGAGGTTTGTGCTTCTGCTCATGTTATTTACATTAAGTACTTTCAGTTCGCGAAAGAGTACATAGTGTGTTTCGCCACATCTGATGCTAGCACCAACAACCAAGTCTGTGATTCCTCAGAGCTGCAAGAAAACTTCATGTCTTGAGACTGACTTTTCTTTAAGACTATATCCTCTGCTGGGATTCACGGTTATAACAGCTAAATATGCACAAAGCCCATTTACTGTATATCATTCATGTACTTTATGCTTTAAATTCAGTGTGGTTTTGCCAACCAAGATAGGAGGCACAAGAAATCAACCTATAAATTAGAAACATTAAAACTCAAATGTAATGGAGTTTTAGCCTTCATATGAATTACATTCAAACTGCTGAGCTCTGGTTTTACACTCAGCCACGTTTATTGTCATTACACTTACATCCATGTACTAATGGTCATCATCATCGTGTCACGCCACATAACATTTGATAAGAGACAGTCTTCTCCAAGTAAATATGTGATTTTAATATGCATGTCAGGGACTAATTATCTGCTGTGCTGAGCTTAATGTATTCTTGCAGAAAGTGATGGTGTCAGAGCCTATGGACGCCAAATATCAACTCTTTGCACATTTTCAATTCATATAATAATGTGCTCAACGTGACTGGGCTGACTGATGCTGCTTTATCTTTTGAAGGCTTGGATTTTCTCAAAAATTCTTCTTTCCCATTTTCTTTTCCATGTCCTCTTCTCCGCTGACTCACACACAAACACACGCAGACACACCTGCACACGCACACACAAAGGCACGCAGCAGGAGGTGACACATTAAGTTACATCCACTCAAATGTGGCTCAGCATCTTTCCAACATCATGTCACTTGAACAAAACAGTTATGAGAGGTAAGGACTTAATGCCCCCACCCCACTGCTCTTAAAACAGCATTGCATTGTGGGAACATTTTAGATTTTGTAACAAGGACAGGTTTATCATGGAAACCTGTGCGTAGGAAATGTGGTGACCTGCTGGGGAAGGACGAAAACTCTGACTCAGACTGAAACGCTGTAAATGGACTGTGTGTATTTATACAGTAATAACTAAAAAACTAAATTGCTGCATGAATGCTGGATATTTGATGTCAGACATTAACTGTAATTCAAAGATGACAGCTAGTATCTGCACAAAATCATGGCAGAATAAATAAAATCCATTCAGAAATGACATTAAATGCAGATTAATCATCGGCTCGCCTACATGTCTATGGAATGACAGTTTGTTGCAGATATTCCTACGTGGTTCAAATTGGGATGCGATCCAGTAATGTCTTGGTTTCTTAGGTTCTTTGCCTCTGTGACAACTCTTACTCATGTGTCCTCCATGCCTGCCCACCACACATCAGGCAAATTGGGCACCTCTCCACGTCTCTGCATCACGCAGTGTGCACAGTGATACTGAGGTCTGCTGTACACTCAGACACCTACATTACCATCCATATGGCTATATTAGTTAGTCAGTGTTATCAGTTAAACACACAGAGGATTTGTGGCTTCATGCTGGCTGTTTTGAAATTTAACTGAGAGCTTAACAACGCACACTGGTATATTATGCTTCTGGCGTTGTTTCGTTGCATTGATTCATACGACATATTTTTTCCCTCTGTGGAAATTTGAAGTACCACCTTAAAGTTTCAGTTCAGCCAAGTTACAAAAAGAAATTAAATGGATTTAATTTGCTCGGAGATTTGAGTCTCCACTCCAATAAAATGGCGGTAAATGGCATATTGTTTGAGGTACTCACACTATTGAATGTTATGTTTTGCAGATCAAAAGCCAACATCTGTTTCCAAACACAATGCACACCGAGTTCCTTCGTACAAAGTTTTCAAACTGTGCACAGCGAGTATTATTCACAGTAACCATGGCAAGAGATGTTGAAAAGAATTGCTGCCATTAGAGTTTCTGAATGTGATTTTCAAGGCTGTGAGTGTTAGAAACAAATTTCGGTTCACCTCCAACAGTACCGGGATGGAAGTAGAAATCTCACTGACAGATATCTCAAATACTGGGCACAGAAAACCAAACCATCTCATGGTCAGGTACCACCAAAGGTAAGTAAGAAAAGATGTCTGTGTCAATAATGCATGTGGATGGGAATCTGCTGCCCAGTTCTATTTGCCTCTTGGTCCAGTGGTATTTTCATAGATTGGGGCTTAAATTCCATTCCTTCCTAAGTGTACAGGGATAAGCACAAAGTTCTCCACCAAAAACTCTCAAATAAATTCACATGTTGGACAAGACCTGAACATGAATCACAGTCTCAAACCAACATTAAATCAGCCTCACAGATACGAACCAACCCTCATTTTGCAGGCTCTATTTTAGAGCCCGACCTATGTGGGACTTTTGAGGCCAATACCAACTTCAGAGGGGAAGAATTCATTGATTGTCAATAGCTGGTATCTGATATACTGCTGTGAATTTTTGAGCTTGATGGAAAACAGAACTTTTCTTTGTGGATTTGGCACAGATTTAACTTTGCAAAGACACTCTGAAGGTTGCTTATTTCTGAAACAAACACCTTTATGAAGAACAGTATAATACATTATACATGGTATATACAGTGTATTGTGAACCAATTCTAGGAATGATAATTGATAAAATGAGGAGTAATAAAAAACTAAATGTATCAACATCAGTGCTGCATGTTCAGTTTCAGTCGACAGCCATGGATATTTAAAAATTACATTAAAACACATAAAAAAATAAATAAGCGAATGAATAAATAGCTAACACCATCTAAATCAAAAAATAACTAATTCTATATTATATGTTGTAGTAAATCATTTCATATCAGCATTCATATCTGTATATATACAAAGATACTGATGAATATAATTATGTCTGTGATCATATAATACTAGTAGATAAATCACTGAGCTCTGATCAGTTGTTTAGAGTTATCCCCGACTATTGTGATCGTTAGTCATTGTAGCAATTATTCATTCAAAAATGACAGAAAATGCTGTTTCAGACTTCCTGCTTTTGTCCATTTTATATATTTGAACTGAATATCATTATGTTTTGGACTGACTTAACACAAGATGTAAAGAAAATGGGTTGGACATTTTTCACTCTTTTCCATCACTTTAAAGACCAAATAATGAATCAATTATGGAGAACATAACTGGCAGATTTAACAATAATAAGAATAAACCTAAGTTGCAGCCCTACTTTTGTTATATGAGAGACAGACTATAATGTATTACAAGACACCTTTATTCAAACTGGCTCTATTATCCGCTGAGACTGAGGAGCTTAATTTCTGCATGTACTTATAAGCAAAAAAGAACAGTAATTCACATAATTTATAGCCACGGAGGATGAGGCAATAAAATCGCAGCCATTAAACAGGGTTTTCAGAGATGAAATTAGTTTTCATGCAATTACGAGTCTCCACTAATTCTTGACACACAGGCACTGAGCATGAAGAGGGGGAGGTGCTGTGCATCAACAAGGGGAAACACACACACATGCACAGACACTTTTAGAGACACCCCCACACACACATTGATACTGTCATGCAAGGTGCAAACACTCTTTCTGGGGCATGATTGAGTGCCGTCGGTCTTGTTAGTAGCTTGTCATCATGGGAGAATGTAGTTAATTAAAAGTACATGTGATGTTTATTAAGATTGCTAGCAAGACATCCGCCCACGCTTCCTCAAACCCCTTTCTTAACTTCATTAGCTCAATCCAACACACAGCTCCACAAACACACTGAAGATGATTGGTTTCTCACCAGCGTCTGTGTCTGCGCTCTTTAACACAACCCTTTCAAAAATGCACGATCTCATTCTGATTACACTACTTGAAATTTTACGTGTGTGTCCTTCGTGCATGTTTGTGTGTGTCTCTGCGAGCAGCATGCACTGACACACGAGCTTGTGCGTCTGAATGCGTAAGTGTGAAGGTCCTTTGATTGAGGATGTCAAAGGTGGCTGCCCACGCAGCAATTAGAAGTGCTGGGAGAGTGCATGAGTGTGTATGTATGTAATGTGATCGTGGATTCTCTGAAGGAGTTTTTAATAGAGGTGCAGAGACAGATGGCATGCATTCATTACAGCCTGATAGGTTAACACATCTGAAAAGCTCCTCTTCCTATCTGTCTATCCCTCTCAATCAAATATTCTCCAGCCTTTTCTTTCTCACCCTGTGCTCCATTGCTTGCCGACACAAAGCCTCAACAATCAGGGCATTCAGCTAAGACACAAGACCCTGCAATGGCTGCAGGGGCCTTGTATCATTTTCTCTTTTACTGGAAGGAAACACCATAATCAGATACTCTGGTATGGCACATATTCCACACAAAACACTCAAACCCCACTTCAACACTGAAATAGGTTTCAGTTGGAAATATATTCACAGCTTTGGAGAGGCACAAGGGGAGCTGTGTAGAAGCCCTAATGCAGTCCAGAACCATAATACCTCAATCGGGGAGTTGAAATATTAAAACTACCAGTCCGCCGTGAAAAAAAACTTATGAAAACTCCTGAAATGTATGAGATTTTGTCCATTCCCACCAGCCCGCCCGCCCCTGTGCTCCAATTTCCTTTCAGAAGAGATTGAAAAGTCTCTTAGAGTCTTCCGTCTCATTTCTACGCCTGTCAAAGATCTCTACGGTGGAAAAAAAGGAGAAGAGTGCTAAGAAGGGTGCGTATAGATCAAACACTTTATAATGTAGCCCAATGAAGCTGGGAACTCCAAACGCCATTACCCGCAATGACACGCTGCCAAATCACCATCAGAACCTCCCTGTCAGCTTTTAAGGAAATAGACTTCATTTCTTTAAAAGAAAAAAAAAGGAGGGCTTTTGACAGTTAAGGGGTATGGAGGAAGAAAAGGAGGCTGCTGAGAAATAAAGTGATAGAGAAAGAGGAAGAACGGGAGGAGGAGGAGGAGGAGATAGGATGGGATGAGAAGATGAGAGGTAATTGCCTCTATTAGAAAAGGGGGGAAAGATGAGGAGGGGAGTATGTGGGGGTGAGAGGACGAGGATGCAAGATATTTAAGTCATACCATCCGGCTTTAAAAGGTCACCTGTGATGTCTATATGCAGATGTGTCTATTATGAACACACAGCTGCACTGCATACACCGGGATGGAAGTTTTCTGCTTGGTTCAGTGGTTTTGTTAACCAATGTCTGTTCTATTATAGTGTATTCGCTATATATACAGTGTTCGTGTATTTTGACCCACACACAGTGTGTATTTGTCAAATGTGAGCCTGTGTCATTGCCCTTGTAGCCTGTGAAAAAAAAGCAATTTTCTCTTTAAATGGAGAGAACAAAAGTAAAATGAGCATCGGCCTTGGTGGTAAAAGTTGCCTCTGACCCCTCCGTATCTCTCTGCTCTATCGGTCTTGTATCTCTGATGCTGGAATGCATAAGTGGCTAACCTGTCTTCACCTCTGTCTTGCTTGTTCAGCTGCCTTCCCTCTCCTCCCCCACCTCTCCTTTCACTCACAGGACCCAAAGGAGGTTTATCAGCACGTCTTTTCTCTATTTTCTTATCTGCCTTCACTCTGCACTTTCTGTTAAGATCTCCCATGTTACAGTGCTTTTCTTCCCTTTTTGTTTGGAGTCATCAACATTCACCTTCGTGTTAGCCTTTTCTAGCTCAATCACTCTCCTCGTTTATTAACCGTTTGCGTCCCACATTGGCCTCATTACTCCTCTGCTATCCTGCTCCTTTTCCTTATGATATTACTCTTCTCACATCTCCCCTACTCTGCCAACTTCACCTAGCCCCATCCTCTTTAAATCCCCCATTTCCTTCTTAAATCTCTCCTTTCATCACTCATTTAGTCCCGCTCCAATCCTCCCTTTTCTCCCTGTGCTTCATCTCTCCCTCAGCTGTGCTATCCCGTCCAAACTTTGCCCTGCTTTTCCTCTCGTCTTTCTTTAGTCGCTTATACCCTCCCCGCTTTTCTCACTGCCCGATTCCCATGCTCTCCTCTCCGCTCTCTGTCTTTCTCCCTCCCCCTTGCTCCCTCTCGTTCACCTGACGCTGTACCGCCAGTGAGGCTGTCTGCGAGATAAGCAGCCCCAGTGTAGAGCCATCAGGTACCTGACAAGATACAGCCCCACGTGTTCAGGCATGACCTACAGCCAGGCAGCCATTGAACTTGTCAGAGAAAAACTGGCGGCTCAGGGCACAAGATGGCTGCTGGCGGACAATGCGCGGCCTCGCAGAGGGGACCGTTTAAAGTATGAATTGTTGTTTAGACACACCGGAGAGGTTTGACCTTGTCTAACCTCGAGCGTGCTGTCAAGAGTTGTAGGCTGGATAAGGGTGAGCAGGGGGCAGACAGAGAGAGTCTTGGGCAGTGACAAAAGCACAAGCACTAGATTCAGTTGTACGAACTCACTCACTTATATACACACAGACAAGAAAGGAAAATCACAAATTATACTGGGTAAAAGGATATGACAGATAATAGCCCACAACCAGAGACATGACAAGGCTTACGCGTACGAACAAAATAATCATGCATACGTCTCATATTAGAAAAAGTCATCATCATTCTCGCAGCGAACACATCCGCCCATACACATTCCCTCCTGAATACCTAATCAGCCGCCCACTTACAATCACGCACACACGCATACGCGAGCGCACACCAGAGTCCCTGTGGGCCTGATGGCGCTGCGTTTGTCTTGTAGTAGGGCCTGTGGCTCTTACCAATTAGCAGAGCAGAAGAGAGAGATTTAAAACATGATGACACCATGGTGTTTTTTATCCCACAGGCCACCGAGGCCCCAAAAGCACAGATCACAAGTGATCAGATCACATCAAAGTGCTAACACAGGCCAGATGACACACACACATACTGTACTTACCTCCACAAACACACACATGCAGGCAGCGCGCACACACTTTACAGTGTACAGTGATGCAACACAGGCATTGAGGAGAAGCATTTCAACATGACTGCAATAGACTGTACTTAAAGGGAACCTGCAGAGAAAGCAGCAGGGATGTATGTACTATAGTACAGTATGTCTCCATTCTCTGCATTATGCTAGAGAATAGGATTGTGTTAAAAAAAGGAACAAAAATGGAATGCATCTTCACTATTATTATATTATTATTATTTTAATCACACTCAATGGGCATAGGTACTGAAGTCAAGAGCCATGAAAATTGCAAACAAGAGGAAGAGATTTAAGGCACTCTGAGTCCTGAGTTTAATAAAAAGCCTTTAATATTACATGGCTGACATCAATGCATCTCGGTGTTGAGGTGAAATACAAACACAGACACTTAGTAGCACGAGGCATGGCATAAATGAGTTACAGGTGTGAAGAGAATGGAAATTGATGTATAAAAAAAGATCGGACTGCTGTTTGTTTCCTGATTCAAACAAAGGGTTCTGGAGTTTGTATTTTGGGGGTTTTTTTCCAAAGCATGACCATAATAACCACGTGATTATGAAATGTCCTCTAACCTCTAAATAGTCATTTTAACTGAAACCACAATGTGGAGAAATCTTTTTTATTTATATTCTTTTATTTTCATATCGTCCAGCTATGCTTATGAGCTGAAGAGCAGTTTGGCAAAGCAGGTATATAGAGAACGATGTGGGTGAGTCAGATCTAACAAAAACAGATGTCAAGCTGGTTTGTAATTAATGGTTTAAAATGTAATTGTGCTGATAAATGGGCTCAGTGTGCAGACATGCCGCTCCACCAGAAACATCTCTATTTTATAACAGCCTAATTCTCTTGTAAGTTAGTTAACACTGCCTCAATGTCAGCATAGGAAAAAAAACAATCATCAATCATCCCTTCAGTAATCAAAACATGATCTGATCACCAATCCGTACACGACCATAACAAAGGACTTGTTCTAACCCCAATCATGATGTCTAAACGGAACCAAACCACAGTGTTGTCCCAACATAGATTGTTTAACACCGTTTTGTAATGTTACTTTTTGAGGGCAGAAAGAATGATGTCTTCCTTGGGACGTTCTAGACAATGTTTATCACCGCTTACTTTTAAATTTGAATGTCACTAACATTGTGCATAATTTGGGGGATAGAATGTGATAGTAAAATCCAATTTAAATGTCAGATGTTACTCTACGAGGAGAAGACAAAACTGTATATTAGAAAATCAGTACCCCAGTAGTAATAGGTCACTTTCAAGTGACTCAATCGAAAAATTCATTAAAATTAAAATGACACCTCAAATTTAATGTCAGAGCTGCTTTTTAACTCACTTTCTGTTTTGTGACAAGGCGGAAATGTGGAATTAGGGGAGGGCAGCAGTTTTGTGCTACAGGTTGTGTGAGTGCTGCTTTATGACTCCAGAGTTTAGCTTTCTTATCTACACTGTGCAATAATTCTATTTTCAATCACATGTATGTTTTATCTCCTTTTAAACTGCAAGTTTGACTGATAATTACAAGACATATGAAGCAATCTGTCAAAAAGGTAATTTAAGTGGTAGTTAAAAAGTGAAAAACAACATATGACACATCATTATGGCATATTAAGGTAAAGGATTGATTTAATTTATTTTGAGGAAAAATATTTTTGTGTTTGGGGGAAGGCTGTTAGCACGTGAATACATGGTCCTGGTGGGTATGCACATTTGTTCATTGTCTCTGCAAACTATTTATCATAGTGTTCAGAGATTTGTTGCTAACAAAAATAAAGAAAAAAACTGAAAAGGTTTTTCTTTTTTGTCCATGTGCATGCTCAGTCACTGCGGTATCTTATATTTATTCATGAATCCATTCTGTCTGTTCTCCTCTTATTTATGTATTTAGATTACAGACAACTGTAGCTGTGGCTGCAGCAGGAGTTCCCAAGATTCCCTTCTGCTCGCTGTCCCAAAAGCTTTGTCAACAAATATGGACTGGGAATCTATCTCGATGTCTGCCCTCGCTGTGAGGAACAGCCTGCAGAAAGATTTCAGATTTAAAGAACGAGCTCTTCTCGCTGAGTTCAAAGCAGTTGGTACAACTATGAAAGATGATTCTATTGGGAGTTGTTAAGGCTTTGAATTAGTTTCTGTCTGTATGGCATTTATATTGTACTACCCCCCATCTCCTGCTCTCTCTCTCTGTCTTTCACATGCTCGCTCTTCCTTTTGGTTCAGCATTTGTGTCTTGTCTTTCTAGATGTATCGTATGGCTTTGCATGATCTGCATGTCCTGCTGTGTTCTCAGCTTGGCTTTCATCCTGCCTCAGTGGGAATACCGCGATAAAAGAAAGGCTACAGGTTTACACTATGCGTGCCTGACCTTGTAAAGAGCACCATATGTGATCAGTTCACATGTTAAAGGGGTCCTGTTGAACTTGTCATCTGCGTGTGTGTGTTGAGTGTGCGTGTGTGGCTTCAGTCGTGCTTGTAGGCAAAGTGCCCTGAGGGGGGTCACAGTGAAACCACTCAGTGGAAGGATAAATAACCACTATCTTCAGTCATTACCCCTCTGTTGTCTTTCCCTTTCCCCCGATCTCACCATGATTCAGGAAGGAAGGCTTTCAATTCATCTATTTTTCATGCGCCTTGTGTAGTTTTCATCTGTGAAAAGGGTGCAGTCTAAGCTCTCTGCTTCCCTTCTCCCCCTAAATATAAGACACCCTTAATATCATCCACTACCTGCAACCTTCCATCAACTCATCTCCCCTCTCTGCCTCGGGAGTGGTGTATGTAAGTGTGTGTTGTGGCTTCAAGTCCATGCTTCATTGTGTGTGTGTGTGAGTGTGTACTTGTGTGTTCGGAGTGTGCTTGAACGCGTGTGTCTGTGCAGGAAAAACAACTCATCTCCTTACTCATCTCCTCGCGGAACAAATGCTTCCTGAGTGAATTTTACTTTCAGAGGCGCAATCTCCCCTCCAACAATAGTGCTCCCTTTTAAAGACACCGTGAACAACACACACACACGCACATATATGAAATCCTCCGAACATAAAACCTCTGCACTGGCCTTATGCTTGCCCTAGTTAGGAGGACACGATGTTCACTGTTCCTCAACATGTATGTGGAGGAATAAACATTGGTGTCATGTCAAGAATGACATTAGCGGAGCAGTGAAGTAGAAGGAGGGCAAGAAACGCAAGGCACTGCGTGTGTGTGTCTCCGTGTGTGTGTGCCTGGTAGTGGTGGAGGGGTAAGATTTGTATGGATGATTGAGCTTTCTGCATTTCTCTCTTTCATTGGAGATGACCATATGTGATCTGCTTGTGTTCTCATTATGCCTGGGCTCCTGCTTTCCCTCTCTACATGTGGATGATGTAAAAACTGCATTTAAATGCTATTTATAATGAATTGTTCTGGTAGCATAGTGGAGACATACCACATCGCATCATCTAAGATCAATTCAAACCTTTGTTGTATGTTCTTTACATCTCTCTCCATGACAGTAATGGTGTACATATGTGGATGTGTGTTTAATGAATGGAGAGTGTATTTCTCTCGGGGATGAGGTGGAGGTAGGTAGGTGGGGGGGTTTAGTAGTGTCCCTAAAGGATGACTTGAAAAACAGGATGGTAAACAAACGGTCTGCCAGTAGTTGTGGTTGTATGCCTCTGCCAGCCAGCCACATTAAAGTTTACATTCATGTCTGTCCAGATGCATATATAGCAAAGACACTGCAAAAAAAGCTACAAAATGTAGATGTTTCACACACATTTTCAACCCAGCAGCACAGAAGATCTGCACAAACAGCAAAGTCTCGAGGTGAGCACAGAAGAATAAGGTCCACAAGTCAGTATCCCACCAAATGTCTCCCTTTCTGTTACTCAGTTATGGTGCTGAACATAGGCAGAACAATTTAATGTAAAACTGAAGTTGACCTTGACCCCTTGGACATAAAATGTCACCCCTTCATCATTCTATCAGATCAAACTATTTTATTTTAATTAGCATATAAGTTGAGCTATGGCCAAAAATGGGTCTTGTGAGGTTACCGTGACCTTGACATTTGACCATCAAAATCGAATCAGTTCATTCTTAAATTCAAGTGGGAATTTATGCCAAATTTGAATAAATTCCCCTCCGGGCAATCCTGAGATATCACATTCATAAGAATGGGATGGAAGGACAACCTTACTACATAATACTTGGGGCCATGGCTGCTGCCAGCACTGAGGCATAATATAACCGGTATAATGCAGCAATTACTCAATTTCCAATAGAGATGGGTGCGTGAATTATGTGATGTGCTATGTGTCTGTTTACTTTATATTCATAGTCTAATGTTTCTTTTATATCTTGTCTTAATGCCATTTTATGCCTAATGTTCATCACTTGAAATTGCCTTGTTGAAAGGTGCAATACAAACAAACCAGCCTTGCCTTACATGGATATGTATGGGTGTTAAATTAAAGGAAGAATCAACATATAATTCTCTAAATTGTTGGGCCGCTGAAAGCTGCCAAAACAAATTCAGTGCTCCCTGGCTCTCTCATTTGATTTTGATGGTGGTGGAGAGCTCTATCTAAATGTCAGTTAAAAGTCCTCCACAGGTGTTAAATTGGGTTAAGATGTGACTGCAAGGTGGTAGTTTATGACTCACATCTGCATTTGTTATGTTTTTCCCTTTCTACAGATTTGTCCTCAAATGTGTTGCCACGAAACAACTGCAGCATTTGATATGCACTGCAGCAGTTTAAGGTATGCAAAATGACCATCACAGCTATATTTCTCTGCATGTGAAATGTGTTCTGTGAGTATGAGTGGGAGTGTCCAGGGTTTAGTGGGTCTAAGCAGCCTTCCTGTGGAGTCGGTCCGGTCATATTGCCATTGAGCCAGCTAAGATGCCCCATAGGTCACGCCTTGTCTCTTCTTGTCAGCGCATGCAGGTAACATCATGTAATGTATCCCTCCTCTCACCATTACCCCATGGCCTGGGGTTTTGGCACAACTTCTGACCGGTGTGTGCAGCAGTGCACGGGCCATCCTCCCTCCTAATTGAATCATCGGAGTGCAAAAACAGGCATCAGACGGGATTCATGTCAGACTTGCCCCTGAGCATCCAGCTAGCCATCCAGCCAGCCAGCTAGGCAGGCAGGCATTCTCTGGTTATTCACAGACAAGACAAGCACAGTGTGTGCGGATGCATGCAAGTCCATGTGCTAAGGGCAGGAATGTGTGTAAGTCCAAGGCATTGCGCATGTGTCTGAGTGTGTGCCGTGAGGCTCCAAAGAGAGCACTCTAATTTCCGTCTCAGAGGAAAGTGTGATTGAACACAAACCCTTTTGCCAGCGGGTCGAAACAGTCACACGCTGCAACAACACAAGAGGAGATAAAAAAAGGAGAAGTCTTATTTTGTCCTTTATTTTCCCTCTACTCTGCCTTTATACTGCCCTCTGTTTTTTTTCTTCTCTTTCATCTTTCATTTTCCCTTTTCTAATTGAATATCTTTTAGCCTTTTCTCGTATTTTTTGCCTTTTCTATTTCCACCAATTTGCTGTTAGTGTAAAAGTAATATGGTGTGTAGAGAGGTTAAACAAATTTACTGTATTTTCAGATTGCTCTCCTGTGAGACTTTAGGCTTCTGGCCGTCCTCGTGCATGAAAATGTGTGTGTGTGTGTGTGTGTCTTTGTTGTGTTAGTGTGTGTGTGTTGTGTGGGCCATCTGGCCACGGACAGACCTGACTATGGATACGATCACAACAGATTAGAATGAGGTGGAGGGGAAAGCTTCTCTTCTCTCCTTCATTTAACTCGTCCCTCCTCGTCTCCCTCGCTTCATTTAACCTGCTCCACTTCTTAGCATTGTGTTTGTGTGCGTGTGTGTCTTAAGTGTGTGCTCGTGCAGAGCACTGGAGCATCTGTGTGTGTCCGAGCTTCTTTCTGAAATGTCTCTAAGTGTGATTATCTTGTATTGGTCAGTAATTGAGAACAAGTCACCTATTGGCTGCTAATGGGACGCGTTTAGCTTCTGAGACTGGGGCTGACATCATGACTAACCTGCTGAATGTTAATCCCCACTGGGTCGGCATGCGGCTAACCCTGATGCTAACGAGTGTGAACACTCCGCTGATTAAAAAGATTAATAAGGCTAATGGGTAAAAAACAGCGTCAGTTTAGGCTTAAGCACTGAGACGAACAGACATGAGGGGGCACAGACAAAAGGAGGCACTGAGAGAGAGAGAGAGAGAGAGAGA
>CAFUXE010003101.1:295032-307750 GCA_903364295.1 Serranus cabrilla
GGCGACTGTTTGGGCTCCCCTCATCTCTTCATCTGCTCCAGTCTGTTTGGCACTCATTCCCCACGAGTAGCTGTGACCCCAGTTTTGGCATGGCGTCAGAGTAAGCTGTATGAGTGAGTGAGTGTTAATGTGTGTGTGGGTGGGTGGATGCTTGCATGCATTATAACGCCACGGCTCTATGGCTCTTTGTGTGTGTGTGTGTGATTGTATGTGTGTTTGTTCAAATTGGCTCTGTGTGAAAGAAGCTAAGTGGGAGTCACCCGGAGAATGATTTTGGGCAATTTGTCTCATGTGTCTGCAGCTCCACGGTGACGTAGCTGCTGCAGAGCCGCTCTGTCCTCTTCTCCGGACCTCCGAGCGAGTGGGCCATGAGGACTGAATGTGTCTTACTGACAGACCGATTCCCCGTTGTTAAAATGTGTATTCACGAGATGAGGCGTGCAGTGCACTTGAGGCGAGATGAGAAAGCGCCACAAATTGACCTTGATGGGATGTCGTGGGGAGAGGAGTGGCTTTTAGCCCTTTTCTTTATCTTTCCCCCTGGAGTAGTGCTTGGCACTGTTATACATTTCATTCTTGAAGCTTCATTCACTCCTGCCGGTGGATATTATAATAATGTGCTCTACAGCTTTTGGCTGTTCTTATATAGTATCTGTCCTATAGTAATCTTTATAGAAACCCTGTCTTCTATACATTTGAATACAACTAATCTGCAGCAGCAAATACATTTGGAAGGAAAAGCAATTCCAAAGAAATATAATAGTGGATTAATGTATTGAGAAAGTTGCAAAAATGTTAATGTTGAAATATCAGTACTATGTTCACTGGCATAAGAATTTTTTTTAATCTTACAGAACAATGTCCACCTGTAGTGACTCGAGCATTATTAAAGTTTTTATATTTTAAACCTGGAGCCGGCACAGTGGAGCAGGGTTCCGGTTTTGAACCCGTCTGTGTGGTTTCAGTATTCTACTGGGGTTTGCTTCAAGTTCTCCAGTCAAAAACATAACTGGGTGTCAGTATGAATGTCCCACTCGACCCAGGGCATTGTCGTAGAAGTGCAACTGCCACCAGCTAGTTCCCCCTGAAGTTACACTGTGAGCTCTCTTCCCACTGTTGCTGCATTATGACTATTTAAGGTGGCATTAGCATCTCCATCACCATGTTGAGAGCCAATGTGCCAACTGATATGCCACTGATATGCTCAGATTTTTTTGTCTTGGGTGTAACATGAATTAAAGCTTATCAGAGTCTCCTCCCCTTCCTTTGAAAGCCAGGTGTGCCGTATTGCTATCTGAAAAGTGTATTGGCAAATTGGAGAAGTGAGTGCACCTTCTGCTTCCGCCATCTCCCAATCCTCTGTCCCACTGCATTGTTCTGAAACTGGCAATAACAGTTGCCTTGAGCCATGCGCTGGTTTGCACCAGGTGTAAGATGAGGCCTTTGTGTTTGATGTATAAAACGAGACTGGCATGGTCTGAAGCCTAGTAATTGGAATGCCATTGAAAAACCATGCACACAAAATTCACTGATACTCATTCACCTGGGGGTAACCTCAGGTGTATCAAAACCAAGCAGCACTGTGCTTTGCTTTGTGAGCACCAAAATTCTTTCATGGAACAACCTCAGCCTCAAAGTTTTTAACTGAAGTGTCTATTAAGATTTCATGGATCTTGCAAGGACAAAGTTCTGAAGCAAACATACTATAAAATATAGCAGTAGCTTTAAAGCTGCAACTGACATTAGATGCAGACCTTCATAACAAACGTGGTATTGCAAGGTACATAAAAGAGTAGAGTTATCCATAAAGACTCACAATGTGACTGATGTCACCCAGCTGTGAGTTTGGCTTGGGTTGCTGAAAGTAGATTTCTCTTTTGAGGAAAAACTGCTTTTGTCAACTTAAGTTCACTTGTGGTGGATACACTGATGTGATAACATGAATGCTGGATATGTTGACATTACAAACTCTTCCTTGGAATGAATGAGCATGAGTGGATAGTAAACAGGAACAGAACCATTCTGCTTGCAACTCAAGCCGTGTGACTTTTCAATACTAACTTACACTATTAATGTTACCAACGGCAAAAAACATCCTCTAATTAAAAGTATGCTCTACTGCACTCCATGCTCTATAAATCAGTAATGTAACTAACTTTTCTGTCAGGTAAATGTAATGCTACAATGTTTTCCCCCGAAGTACAAGTAGGCCTGCAAAGTATTATAAGACAGTGGAGTTCCAGACTGGTCTCCCCTCAAAAACATCAATATATGGTGTTTATACAGGCAGCAAAATACGACTCATATTAACGATTTAGACTGTCCTGCGCCGCCATGTTGCCATGTTGTTGATGTAGTGGTAGTAATTGACGGCAATGCAGAGTTTAAATGGCAGACACCACAATCAGGGCGGGAGTGTGGAAGATGGATGGGTCGAACAAAGGGCTGACTTTTTGGTGGAATATATTGGAAAAACTTGGACGACAACAAAAGTTCCTGATTCAGCCTTATGCAGGATTGAATCAAAAGTATCAAAATACAGATTCAATTGACACAGTACCGACAATCAATATCAATTTGCTCCGTACTGTACATAGTCTGTCTTTTGCTCAGTGTGTGAAGTCTTGTGATTGGCTCACTCGCCCTTAACTACCTGCATTTGTTCTCATTTGGTGTTTTTGGGATTTAAGAGGAACTCCTCAATCTGTTCTGAATGACTCAACCTCTGAGTTGTCCTGCCTATTCAGTTAATGGCACACTGTCTGTCTTTTCTACTTTTTACTGAGAATGTTGTGTTTCCAGTGTATTTGCAAAAAATAGGTTACTTTGTAATAAAATCAGATTCTCAAATATTTCAAAATAAAATTCTACAACACCACACACACACACGCACACACACACACACACACCTTACTTTTTTTTAACATAACCTTTAGTAGTCACGTCACCCTCGTAACTACTTCACTGCGTACATTTACTTACTTTTTAACTCTTTCATGAGGCTTAACCAGAATGCTTTTTGCTCTAAACTAGGCCATTCGTTTTAAAACATAAATTTACTGAAACTGCAGCCTTTTTTACAACAGCAATCCGTAAATGTACATATAATGACGTGTGTGCTATTTTTAGAACGCTCCGCTGTATCACAAGCCGCTTTGACAAACACTCATATGGGTCATTATGGGTGGTATTGACAAACAGTCTATTCTCTCGTTTAGGTTTGAGAACTGGTTGGGAGTTCCATACATTGAAGTGCTTTGGGTGCCTGTTACAAATTATTTAGAGGTGAAATAAGTTAGAATAGTAACATACAATAATTCACTATTTGTCATATCTGGAAATCACAAAGGAATCTATTGCTGTTTGGGGACCTTGTAGCTGGGGCCCCAGGCAGTCTGCCTCTGGTCTTTTTTCACGAGTGTATTTCACAGGTGTTTCAGACTGAGAGTGACTATGACTTGGGTGTGTGACGCAATTATGTCATGGCAGGTGTATTGCTCAGGACCCAAGGAAGCACAGTGTTGAATGTGAAGCAGTTTGAAATAAGCAGTTCTTGAGAAAGCAGCAAAAGCCCGCTCTGAACAGGCATGTTTTGAATGTGCACTGCACTAGTTCCTCTTTAATGAGAGAAAACTGGTTGGGTTAAGTCCTGCAACTGTGTGCACAGATGGCATCTCCAACATGCAGGGAAAACAGGAGGAACTTACAGGCTAGAGGAATTCACAGAACCTCTGAAACCAGAAATCACTCCTTTGAAAACTTAGAAATAATAATGTGCAAAATGTGATCTGGTTTTGTATTGTAGTGGCTGTCCTGTTAAGAGTGTATTCTGACAGTTACTTTGATGTGAACACTATGGCACTGATCAGAAAAATTTGAAGCAATTCATCATTTGGCCTGACAGTGCATGTTTGCCCAAGTACATGTTGGGATTTAGGCTTTGTTGCCTTACTTTTGATTGGCTTTGCACAACAGTGCAGAAAAGGCTCTAGGTTCAGTGAGGAACTAACAGTTATTTTCAGTACTGATTAATTGGCCAGTTAGTTTAATCAATTGATTGCTCTATAACATGTCAGAAAAACAGCATTCAAGTTTCTCAGTCTAAGGTCATGTTTTTAATGGCCCTATCTAACACCCGGGGCGAAACAGCACACAGCACAGCACAACTGTCATTGCTCATTCAAGACCAATGCAGTTGTCATTTTCATGGCCAGTACCCACATTGTGTAAATATGAAATGCCCATCTGTGAGCCCATGGGTGTGTTGGATGAGGTGTGGTCAGGCACATTGTTTGTGCATTGCTACACTGAGGCAGCAGAAAGTGACTGCACCATTGATCAAGCACACTCTGCTTGTTACACACTAGTGACGCAGTCAGAGCCACTGATCGGGCAGGTCAGGTCATAAAAATATTAAACACAGCCTCTGTAACTGATTATTTCAGGAGCCTAAAGTTCAATTCTGCCTCCTCTGTCAGTTATTTCTATAGTTTCTAGTTTTGCTGCTTAACTGTCATCACTGTGTGATATTACTGCGCGCATGGAAGCGTTTTCAATCACTGAAAGCAGCCTCTCTTATCAGTAAAGTAAATCATTGAAGAAAATACTCATACATAACACAGCCTTCTGGGACTAGTAAAGGGGGAGGGAAATATCCATGTGGGTGCAGGTCTCTAAATTGGAGAAAATTAATTTGGGTGGGTGGAGGTTGGATGGTTTATGCGTACTTGTGGAATCAGATGATTCAGAGCCGATCCATGCAATCCTCTTACAGACAAAGGGACGTAAAGCAGCGCTCCTCAGCTAAATAAGTTTGTGGTGCAATGGCTCATATGCAGTCAAATGGAGTTGTTGATGGGACAGAGAGGCTTCCCAATTTGCTCAATCCACCCTGTAAATCGCAATGTACCAGGTGCAGCCACACCTGGCTTTAAAAGGCAGTCTGGACATGCCTGAATGTACTTGTGCCATGCACTTTAGACCATGCATTACAGATTGTCACTATGCTCAAAATGTTTTTTTTAATTAGTCAGTAATGACAGAAGGTGTTAAAGTCTATAGATATTTCTGAAAATACAAAATTATAATTGTTGAGGGGAAAAAAATCCATCTACTTCTGATTGACTTTAATCGGAAAGGAACAACTAATTTACAACCAGATAGCAACGCTTCAAAGGTTTCAGTTTCTAACAAACATTTTTCCCCACAGCTGGGTCTGTCTGAACCATGTGTTGGCTTTCTGTACCTTTTCCTGGGGATTCTTTTTCCCTGTGACTGCATTTAGTTTCATTTCCTTAATCTAAAAAAAAAATTTTGAATTCTGAGAATTTGCATCTGAAAGAAATTCTGTTATTCTGCCTACTGTGATGATTAAAAAGCATCATAGCACCAGCGTGCCGCCCAGTGTAACTGGTGATAGGCAACACCATGATAACAAAAGACTGGTTCAAATTGCCCATTACCTACAAGATGCTTTACTGATTGGGCGAGGATGTTGTTTTGAATTCAACTGCACCTGAACTATCTTTATGAGGCTTAATTATACATCTTTGTGGAGACTGCGTCAGAGACATTTCAGTTCAAATGTATGGTAATTTCCCAGGCTTGTGCTGTTGATTATGTTGTATTGTAAGGGGTTTCAGTTCTTTTGTATCCTTTCAGAGCCCACACCTCTGAAAAGAATCAACCTAAACTGTATGATTAAAGCTGCAGAACTGTAGGGACACTGTATTGAATTTAACCATATTGTACAGGTGTGCATGTTATTATGTCCGCCCCTGGTAACAAGTCCTCCAAATCAATGAAAAGAAAAAATACATTGTTTGCCTGTGCCCTCTAGAATGACACATAGAGGACATAATTTCTCTTTAAATCACCTTTGAAAAGTACAAGCTTTATGGAAATGAAGCAATTTTATGATATGACAATGGTTGAGGTTTGGTGAGGTTCAGGCACAAAAATAGCCTAGGTCAGGTTTTATGGAAAGATCATGGTTTTTGGTTAAAATAATAATGTTTGTTGGGGTTAGGGAGATTCTGTTGCCCTGGTTACAATTTAAAAAAAACCCAGTAAAAGTAATGGTTAATATGCAACAATCCTGGTTCTGCTTTCTAAAAACAAACACTGACTGTCAGTTTGATACGGGAAACAAACAGCGGTCTCCTGTGTTAAAATCTGATGTTTTGTTGGCCCATCCATCCACTACGACCCCCTACAGAGACTTTACCTGACTTTCTACTTTGCTCCTGTCATAACAGACCTCTTGCAAAGCAGACATTTTGGCATGTCGCAGCAGGAAAAGTAAAGGTGCAATTAATAACATTTAAAATGACTGCATTCCATTAAGGTCCTGGTATCATGCATGTTCATTGGCATGACTTACTATGACACTTGATGAAACTGAGCCATCGTTAATGGAATTTTGTTTCACATTAGCTTCTTCTGCTATGTCACGGCAAAAGGTCTGCTGCGAGAGAGGTCGACACAAAGGTATTGTAATGTCTAAAACTTGTGATTATGAGTGGTTGTAGTTATTACGAAAATTAACGATAAACTGCAACTTGTGTGTTTCAAACTAAGGTGGTGTGATGTTGTGTTGCACTACAGTGACGTAAGGTTAATTTTAGCTAAACTGGCGTCATCCCAACTAACGGGAATATCATCGCAGATATTGACGTTTTCGCTTTTTGTGGCCAAGCAGAAAGGAGCTTAACGGCTAAAATACCTAACGTTAATCCGTGAGAAACAAGAAAACGGTACGTAATTTAGGACAAAGCATTATGAAAGGTTGATAACTAATACTGAAGTTTCCTCTCCTTCTGGCCAATCAACAAGGAGGCTAACGGCTAAAACTAGCTAACGTTAATCCGAGACAAACAACAAAAAAGATACGTAATCTAGGACAAAGCATTAGGATTGGATGATATCTATATAACCATAATCTATGGCTAATACAAAATAAAAACTGTGATATCAAATGGTTAAACCCTGAACTACAACAAAAGGTAATATAATGGTATATCATTGGTAAATTAGACAGATATCCAGCTCTATATATTTGCTTAAAGTGGCATAGAGGAGATTTATATGCAACTGACTTGTGTTATTTGACATGTATGCACTTTATTTTGCATTATCATGGAGTACACGTTGCCAACACAAAACAGCTAGTATAATATATGCACATGCACCCTCCAAGTTATCCCACCTAGTAAAAAGTTGGAAAACAACACAAATTGCAACAATTTCTGCTGGTGCAATGCTTAAAATAGTAGTAGCCTACTATGAGAATCTGAAATTACATTCGAACTAAGGTATGTTTCAAGGTAAAGGTGGTGCAACCCACTGCTGGTGTCATTCAATTCAAACACATATTCCTTCTCTGTTTTGAAGTGCCATGTGTGCATGTAAGGACAGTTTCCCAAACATTTAAACTTTATGCTTTACTCACATCTGGGCAAATTTGTAACTTTGTGAATAATAACATATGTCTCTTTATCACAGATAATGGGTTAATGGTTTCTGGTCTGCTGTAATTGACAAGGTGAACACTCACATTTAGATTTTAGTGCATTACATTACCGTACGTGTCATATTTTCCATTCGCTGTGTATTCACAAGAAAAGAGAGACAAAGAGAAGCATGTGCAATCACAAAGTGGAAGGTGAGGGCTGTAATCAAGCCTGCCCCTTTTGCCATAATGCAGTGAAAATCACTGAAATACTGTTTTTCTTCTTGCACAAAACAAATTCCCAGTCAAATACAATTAATATACACCAATGGCCATAGGGCTGCAAATAACACCGTACAGTGCTAAATGGAGATGAGCACAGCGAGTCTACATAATAGATGTACTAAACAGGCAGATTGTCTCTACTGGCCTCAATAAACAGCCACATCGCCATCTAGTGACACTGAGAGGAAGCACAAGCTTGGAAGCTGGCAGTTGAAGTTACATTAGCAGCTGCTGTAATGCAGGATAGTGCTGACCTTGTATGTGTCATTGGGGATATAAACATCCATTCAGGTATTCTACACACAGACGAGGTGTACAAACAAATGCACACATCACACAAACACACACACTAGAGTCTGCATAAAAGAGAGTCAGTGCAGAAAGAAAAGAATGCAGCTAATAAAATCATTTTTAAACCTAGGTACTCCAATAGTAACTGCAGATACAAGTAGGATATTGACTACTGCTCTGCTCATGAGGATGATGATAAAAGCACATACAACTAAAGAAAACAAAGTGCTTTGAATACATCTGCTTCCTGACGGATGACTCATAACAGGGCTCTACAGTGCAAGTATTTGATTCACATTTGCCCCTAAAAATAGAAATGTGGAAAGCAAAAAAACACTTTACAAACACAGTGCTCAAGTAAAGGTTATAACCAATATGGACATTTCAAGGTTATATACTATTTAATTTTCACTGGTAACTATTGGACGATTAGTCGAGGACCGGACATGTGAAAAATAAACATGAAGTTGAATGTCATGTTAACTGAAAATACACTGCACAGGGTGCAGAACTTCTCCTGCTGAGCTGTGTGTACGAGTCTGTGTCACCACCAAACGTCCAACAGCAAAATTCTGACATCCTAGACATTAAAAAACATTTATATACTGGCGTAAAATATCTATGGAATGCTTCCTGTAACAGACTTACTTTATTTGCTGAGCTGTTCAGAAACAAATTAACTGAATGCGCAACACAGATAAAAGTTGCATAGAACTATTAGTTTTTTTTATAATTTAATGACTATTCAAAAATCATGACCCATCCACCCATTATTACCCACTGTAATCCCTTTTTTCTTCCCTGCTGGTAATCATTCAAAAGCTGCATAATTCTGCAAGCCACAATGCACCAATCACAGGAGAGTTATGTGGGATGATGCAGCCAATGTCGAGTGAGAGAAACGTGAACAACACTGAAGCAGAAGTAACATTCGATACACAAGGTTGACTGACATAGCTTTGCACTTTGCATTAACTTAACATTTGCATGGTGGTTAGTTACAACAGCGTGTAGGTGTATATTTACAAAAAACTAATCTTTGTCAGTTTGAACATTAAATATACTGTATTTGTACAGTTTGATTGAATAGATTTGTCAAAAACAATAAGCAATTCTGTTTTAGACAATATCCCAACTTTTCTGGAATCAGGGCTCTAAAATGTTTTGCATTTGAAAATATGTGCACTCTTTAACATTTTGATTTTAATATAATTAATATAATAAAATTAATATAGTTTTACAAATCCACCTCTTTTTCATTTATACTCCCTAGACTCCCTGCTCTTGTCAGAACAAAGGCCACATATAGAGATGAGGTAAATGGCTCTCATGTGGGCGGCTTCATTTTCTTTCACTGCAAAAAAATGTAATTACAGACACAAGTGACCTTAAAAGCTTTTAAACACAACCTCACAGCCTTTTCCTAATGTCTGAAATGGGCAAGTGCTGTGTTCCATCTATAATTTTAATGAACGGGTTAATAAGGAAATTGTGAGCATTTAATCACCTTTCTTTTACTTTTCCGTATTTATTGTCTTTGTGTAAATGTTGGTTCATAACATGATTGTGCCGCTATTTTGTCCAAGACTCCCTCAAATAATTAATTGCATAATCTCAAGAGATCTTCCTGGTTAAATAAAGGTCATCACATTGTCTTGTCATTACATCGACAACACAGTCATTCAGTCGGTAATGATTTGTAGGTCTAACAAATGTCTAAATGTTCACACTGCCCTGGAGGCCTGAATAAACTGCTTCCTGTGTTGTAGTTGCAGAAGCAAGTGCAAAACCCATTCACACGCGCGCACACACACACACACACACACACAAACACAAACACACACACACACAGTACACGCACAGACTAACACAGGGCTGTAGCGGGTGACCAAGCAGTTGACGTTTGACAAGTGGATGGAAACAGTTGTGGTTTCTGCAGGCCCCTCCCTTGATGCTGCAGAGGGGCTTGAGCTGAAAACAGCAAAGCTGAAAATCCTCTGGATAACATCTGCACCAACTCGCATAGCAACAGTAAAGTGAGAATAAATGCACACACACTTGCAGAAACACACAGTCAGTCCCAATGCACAAACACAGACACTAAGAAATATAAGCATCTTCCTTTCCAGCATGCCTTGCATTTTAGCTCTGTTAATTTTTCAGCCCAGTTTAGTTCATTTTAATCAGCATCACCTAATAAGTCTCCAGGCGCCGCTCTGTCACACACCATTTCTGTTTACCACTCTCCTTGGACTGCAGTTCACTGCTATTTTTTTGGGAAATGTACTCTGCATAATACTTTAAAATCTTAATGTAGTCAAAGAACAGACCACATCACATACTGTGAGCATTATGCCAACAGTGTGATCATATTAGGGCTTGGAATTACAGGGAAATTTTGTATTGCCTCTATAACGGAACAGCTACAACTATGTCTTTTATAATAAAAAAAAATGCACACACAAAAAATAAAGACAAATACTTTGGTTTGGACCCAACAGGCTGTGCAGGGTATTGTGTTTTAGAGAGGGAAAGGGAAGAGATATTCTCAGCTTTCAACTGATCCATTTATTTTTCCCCAACCTCTTCTATTGCAGGCAGACCAGGTGTAAGCAAAAGTCAACTGCCAAGTCAAAAAGTAAGCTGCCAAGTTTGGACTTGGCAGTGTTGGTTTTCATAAGTTCATAAAATACATCTTTAACTTTTTTTTCTGTTATATTTTCATGTCTATAAAATAATTTGAAAATATAACTACAACATATTGACCTTGTGAATCCATATACCCAGCTGTCTATTATGTTAACACAGAGTGCGCCTGGAGTGTGGCCAATAGTGTCATCTGTGTGTCCCAGTTTTATGAGGCCTCAATGTTTGGTCAGCAGACGTATTTGAATCAAAGCCACAAATGTAGATCACCAGATCAGAGTGGACCCTATGAATGATGCAATAGTGGGGCTGTTGATTTAGAATTTAGTTCATCAAAAACAATTTTTGTGAAGGGAAAGAGGTGACTGTGAAGTAGAATCCATAATCACACAACACCACATATTGCACATGCTGAGCCTTCTATATTAAACTAAATTATTTTGCAAAATACTTTTTGTTGAAAATGTAATTCCAATGTTTGATTCGATTTTGGTAAAACAAACAAATTACAATTACAAAAAGTTTTGAAATTTTAATTCGAAAGATAAATAGACCAATTACACAACACGTCAGAGTGGCACTGGATTTAATATCATTGAAATTATTTGTTTTATGTTATGTTTATGTTTCATACTAGTCAAACAAAAAGTCTGGTTTAGTTGTCAGACCGTCAGGACAAACTATGGTCCCGCCTCCATCACATATAACCAATCATAGTTTGGGATCATGGGGCGGCACAAATTAGATCAGGGGTTCCCAAACTTTTTGTTAGGTATATTTACTCACTACATTCAGTATATTCTGTTATATTAAAGATTTCGATTTCATGTTTGTCCCCAGCCACTCCCCAGACACGCCCCGTTTAACATGAGACAAGTTCAGCCCCAACAAAACCTAACAAAGTGTTTATCTTTACAAAAATGACTGCACGTTGACCACCCTTTTGTGTATGAAAGCGCACTGTAGCAGATAATTGGGTGGCACCGCTGAGACACCCACCAATTGATAGAACATAGACCTCTAAACCTGTTGCACAGAGATTTACTCTGTTTTGAGGAACATGTTGTTCCCTAAAACCATAGAAAAATGCTACACACTGGTTTCAGATTAGCTGTGCTCTGGATATTTTCGACTCAAACTTCAGAACAAAAGGTAAAAGCCTCAAGTGACCGTTTGTCAATGTAGATTTCAAATGGAAAAACTAATTTGGTCCTTCCAAAGAAGGGATTATTACATCTTCAAAATGAATTGCTGAGTTGAGTTAAAGATCAATAATGAATTACTTTTGTTTAATACACTCGCTTAACTGAAAATGGGAGAAAACAGATCTAATCACAGAGGTCTAGTGTCACAACTTTCAAACTGTGGCAGAAAGCTGACCCGGATAAGAATTATATCAATATATATACAAAATATATATAATTAAAAAATAGCTTTGTGTTCTTACCACAAAATACTAAAATACATCTACACTCTGTACGGGCTGGTTTTACTCCAATTCAGACACCAAACCTCAGAGTCACACCAAACAGCTTATACATGGCAAGCATTGTTTGCAAAAACAACAAAGCATCAATAGCGGTACAGTATCACACTGAAGTGTGGACATGCATACAAGCATGTGAATAGACACACAAAGTACACAGGCACCCACTCTGTCGGAGGGGTTACACTATGTGTGTATGCCCCCAGTGAAAAGAAGCACGCTTTGTGGTTTCCTCCAAGTTTTGACACTTCGTTGTTTCAATCATCTCACTTCGCTGAACAGATATCCTCTGAGGTGATATGTGCCATCAGAAACTGTAAAAGTGTCGACAAAAAGTACTTTAAATTTCATACTGTTGTGGTTGGATGCATCATTAAATCTCCAAAATAAAATGTTGTCATTTTGGGGCATTTCCTGAAACCACCAATAGTTTATCTGTCCTCAAAGAGAAAACTCTTTCCAATGGATATTACACAAACAACTAAGACTTTTTTTTTCTATTTTTTAACTGTACATAAAGGCAAAGGCATGGGTTAGCACAGTGTAAACCACCTATGGTG
>CAFUXE010003101.1:308290-319827 GCA_903364295.1 Serranus cabrilla
TTTCCAATGGATATTACACAAACAACTAAGACTTTTTTTTTTCTATTTTTTAACTGTACATAAAGGCAAAGGCATGGGTTAGCACAGTGTAAACCACCTGGTGTTGTTTTACTTGGGTGGAAGGAGCCTCTGGAAGATGTTGTGGTTGAGTTTGGCCGATTTGAAAATGATCATGTGAGTAATTTTGTTGGAACAGTGATAAACTTCAGGTCATTTGGTAGTCATTAATAAGTGGCCACTTCTAATATGAGGACTTGTTGAAATTAGAAGCTACTGCCCACTGTACATACATGAATTTTTATCCCATACCAATGCCTAATAGGAGGATAATCTACTGCTACTACTTATGCATCAGGATCTCCAGGTATTCACCAATAAATCAACCCTGAGCACATATACTGTAAGGCACTACTGAAAGTACCTCTAAGCTGAAATCACCCATGTAAACGGTAACACCTCAGTTAGATGCTGGGTTCTACAGGGGATCTTATCGTATGTGCTATCAAGTGATCACGTCAAAAACATCAAAACCCAGATACCACGTCTTCACACCAATAGAACACGACCACAGAAGAAAATTTTCCACTTCATTGGCCAAACACCACTTATACTTCCTTTGACGGAAAAGTCTGCGCGGGGCATTACATCTGTCAGAAAGACGCTGTCTTTTGATTGACCAGCATCACACATGGACGGGCTGCACCTATTTCTGTTCACTCTCTGGGGTAAATCTTTTAATGTGTATTTTGAATGATTTAATTACAGTTGTTAAATTCTTTTTGGAGAATAACTCATATTTACATCGTTATTGCTGTTGAGTTCAACAGGACACCTGCTGTAATGTGAACTCCTGTAACAGTGTTCACTTTTCAATATTTTTACAATTGTGTTTGTATTCCAGGAGTTGTTTCCTGCAGTCATGATTCAATTTCTGGATCAGTGTTGGAGGTGTCAGTCAGACCAGGAGACAACATCACTCTCTACTGCGACTGCAGATTATCAAGTGGAGTATACATTGTGTGGTACAGGAACTGTTCTCATGAGAACCAACCTTCTCTTGTACTTAATGTAAAACGTGACCAATTCAAGGACATAGGAAATTATGATCCTCAGATTCTCCCTCGTTTTGAGTTTGTGAGAAACTTTTCTTCTAACTCTTATGACCTGCTCATCACAAACATCACTGTGTCCGATGAGGGCCTCTACTACTGTGGAACTAGCAAAAGTATAGTGGAGGAAAACAAATTCATTACTCAGAGATATCTTTACACATATGGAAACATCACAACAAGGATCATATTCAGTAAGTATTCTGGTTTGACTTCTCTTTGTATCTGCAAAATCTGTGTGACTGCAGTGAATGTTTCATTGATAAATGGTCATAAAAACATAGGAAAATATATTATATATATTTGCTATCAAAAAGATTAACCTTCACAAGGTCTACTACACAACAGCACACATCTAACATAAAACCATGCTTCCAAAAGAGTTGGGATGTCGTCCTAAACATAAACTAAACTGAACAGAATTCTTTATTTATTCTATATTTAACTGAAAACTGTACAAAGACAATATGTTTCACGCTCAAACCGATAAACCTTTGTTTTTGCAAAAATATACTGAATTCTGTACTTGATTCTTTTTTTTTAAGTTTTACAGAGCATCCCAACTTTTTTTTAATCTGTTATGTTTACAGTAAACGTAAATTATGTTTGTTCACAACTTCCTGAAGTGGAAAATGTTTCATGGTTTACATAAAGAATCCTTCCGAAATGTGAGACTGTATGTACTGAAATGCTCCGACTCATTCTTAAATGTGCACCCAAGACTTTTCATACGTATTTTTATGCATAGAGAGATATGAGATAATTCTACTTTTCAAATCTAAGGTTCAAACAAGGTTAGAGTTTGCATGATTCACTTAATTCTGGAATAAGCTAAAAAATCTGATAAACCAGAGACATTATTCAAATGAGAATAGATATTTCTTTAAAAGGCAATTCTGAATTGAGGCCAAAGTTGAAAAAACTCAAGCAGGCAGGCAGGGTCAACACTAAGCTCGGGTCTTGGCAGAATGAACAGTAATGTCAGTGCAGTTCTTTTCCACTCAGTGAAAACTTGAGTTGTTCACAAACTCCACTAAGGTTATTCAAAATCCAGTGTTTGGAAATATCTTAGGTTCTTGGTTCCTAGGGTCATAGAACAGATATTACACTAGTAAAACTTGGATCAGGAAATTGAAAAGTTAATATATCTCAATTTTGGTATTTTGTTGCGAACAAGAGTTCACTGAAACTTATTAACACAAATGTGTTTTTGATTTAGACCCTAATGAGCCTCATCATGAGAATACACAAGACTGTGGTGTGTGTTGGAGTCTGCTGGTCTCCGTGTGTCCAGCTGTGGCTGTTCTCTCCTCTCTCTCCTCTCTTCTGGTTTATCACCTCTGTCAGAAAAAAGGTAACTATTGTATATCTCACTAGAATCAGGAATATCCATGATAATAAATCTTCAAAATGTATCTAAATCACAAAGAAATCTGGATTCAGATAAGTATCTTCTTTTAAAGTATTGTCAGGGTTTTGGTGTACCATGTTGTTGTGACTCTGTATTTATTTCTGCAGCTAAAAAACCTCAAGTTGATCAGCCAAGGTCTCAAATACAACTGGAGCAGGTAGGTTTAACAGTATAATACAGTGAATAATGGCACCCAATGAGTACACCAACATGATTCTAAATAACAAATGTCAAACACATTTTAGGATGAAGATGTGTGTTATGCCGCACTAGAGATCCGCAAGCCATCACAGAGACCAATGAGGAAGAAGAAAACGCAGAGTTCTGACTTTAGCACCTACTCTGCCATCAATACTTCCAGGATGTAGAGTGAAAAACAAAACAAGTAGTATAATCTAAATAGAATAATTTATCTGAGGTGATACATACAGACCATTTTGTCATCTATCTTCCCTGTTAAAAGCTGAGCAACAATCAGCATGATGTACAACCCCGATATCAAAAAAGCTGGCAAGCTGTGCAAAGCATAAATAAAAACAGAATGTATCAAATTCAGAATGTGAAAGTTTCCCAGTCTGAGCATTATTTATCTTCTTTGTAATGTATTTACTTGAATGTAGGTTGCAAAGCTTTTGGAAATCATTGTGTTCTGTTGACTGCCATCAACCTATTGGCAAGTGATATTACATTCACTGATAGCAGGGATAAAGGTTTTTCTTAAATGTTAATCAGATTTGAGATGGTTTAACATGGTGCTGGTTATTTGCAGTTGGACTCTGACAAAACAGTCCATAAAAACAGTTCAGAATTGTTTGCATTTCTCTGTTTCCTTTGCACAACAAGGGAAACAAAGATCAAATAACAATAAAACAGTGCAACCGTGCAAGAGAATCAGTGCATCCTTAACTTATAATGATATATATATGTATACTTTTTAAAGACTGTACACATAAAACACAGCTGTTCTTTTAAATGTTGAAAGCAAATGATGTTTTTGAAAAGTTGAGACTAACTATTTCTAATTTCCTTACATGCCTTCTAATAAATTAAATAAAAATCTCCAGATAGAAAACCTGTTTGTTGTTGTTGATTACAATTCAGCTTCAGATTCACTTTTGATTGAAATCGATCCGTAACGTTTCATAATGGCCGTGATGGCTGCTTGTCTCTCTAACAAGAAGTGATTGCTGTTTTCAGGCAATTTCCTGTTTTTATCTCAAGTTAGCCATCAGTCCCCACATAGCTTTCACCAGTTGGATATAACTCCAAGTATCTGATGTGCTGGAGCTCATTCTGCTACAGAGAACAATATATATACATTTTAAGGGCATATCAGACAAAAGTGGTTACATTTTCTTCCTTAGCTTATGTTTTTAAGGATGGCCCTGCCACACAGTTTCCACGAAGTGACAAGACAACACTGACGTGACAGCAAAGCCAACCTCAACCACACCATGTAGCACCTTGTAATCAGTAAGGCTCACAGGAAACTCATAGTGACAAGCAGCCCCTCATTCGACTGCAGAGCTTAACGTGCAGACAGACTGAAGCTGCAGATTAGTGTACAGCTTCACTGTCCACAGTTCGCTGTACATGCTGAGAATACAGATAACACTTCGAAAAGACACAAGCACTCACAAGCCACTGACGACAGAAAACCTTCTGGTCTCATACAGCCTTTACATCATTTACCTAGAAGATGCTTTAAAGTCATTAACCGTATACACTGCAGGATTTTGTGACAGAGTTTATATCAGAGACACTGAGGATTTGACGTAATTGGGTTCACTTGAAACAACAAAGAGAAGGGTGGGGGGATGCTGATGGTGTAATCTCTGTCTGCGACGCCAGCTGCAGGTGAAACTCTTCTGACCTCCAGTGGAGATGTTAAGTTATTAACCAAAAAGACCACCAAGCTATCCCAAACAGCTTGTTCGACTACAGTTGCAACAGCTTTCTATCTTTTATATATCAGCTTTATAACAAATTTCTCAACAGGGGGATCCAATCCTCCAAATAATTTTTTAACAATAAAATCTTTATTTTACAGCTATTTCTTTTTATTTTGGTGCAAGCATTACCTCCTCCTGAGATTTTTGATGCCAGCTTTCCAACTAAATATTATCAATTTAATGTGACATTTGCAGATATTATAAGTGATTTGCACCCTTTAAAAGACCATATATCTGTTGACATATCAGTGTCAATAAACAGACAATTCACTCAACTTAAATCCAACTGTTTTTGATGGTTTCACATTGTTCTGGACTATCTATACCAGTAGGTGCAGACAGAAGATGAACAACAGTGTATATGAATTAACATATGAAAAAAAAAACATTTACCAGATGTACAAATTAACCTCTAGATAGAAAACATGTTTGTTGTTGTTGGGGGATCATATTTTGATTGAAAATCGATCGTTTCATTATGGGGGTCGGTGATTGCATCTCTAGATACAAAAGCTGTTTTCAGACAATTTCCTGTTTTTATCTCAAGTTAGCCATCAGCCCCCACGTACTTTTCACCAGGGGTCTGAGACAATTTCAAGTAAGCTTTACAGGAAAACCACAACACGAACAGCCCCTCACTAACTGCAGAGCTCACATGCACGCAGGCTGCAGCTGCGGGTTCGTGGCCTACTAAGGACGTTTGAGGAACTGAGTTTGAACTAAGAAAATGTTCAACTTTATTGTGGAAAAAAATTGTAGCCTACACATGGTAGGAATATCAATGAGACCTTTAATGCAGCACTCAGTTGTTCTGTCTTGTTATTTATGCCTAGCCAAAGCTCTGCAGCCACCTCAGCTACATTTGAAAGTATTTTGCAATCTGCGTCATGTCAGTCGCCACATCTTACCTTTGCAAGATCAAATATGGTCTGCTCTGGTTGCACTGTGCTTGTTTGCAGACATGAGTGTGGTTTCATGCATAGATACAATGGTCACTGGTGTTAGACTCCAGATACACTTTGTTTCACTGCATCCTGATGTCTGAATAACATCTTGTGACATTTTCAGATGGATGTTTGTTTGAATAAATAAAGAAATATTTATTTTTGACTAGATCTGATTTAAATATGGAGACATTTAGTAATAAAATTAGACCCAAAGAGTGCTGTTTCATCATGCTAAATGTAGGGTACTACACATGCTTGGTTCTATTAATTTTTATATATATATATTTAGAAAAACAGCGTTCTGACCAACCTGTCATGCTATGTGAGAAAACACAAATGATTCACCAATGAAACAAAAACACAGGGCCAAAATATTTTGAAGGTCTTGACTGTGGTACTGCCTGTGGCTGTATTCACATTCCACAAGAACTATAATTAATTAATTACTACACAGACAAGTGCAATAACAATGCCTGCATGCTTTGATTAAGCAGCAAAAAATCAGATTCGTGGCACAACAGTACAACAGAGGTTCATTACAACAGAGATATACTTTTGAAGCGTACACAACATACACACCCACCGAGCCCTATGTCCAAACCAACAACAAACAACCTCTCTCAGCAGGCTACAGCCTTAATGGAATGGACGGGAAATAGACCAAAACTCAGGCAATTAAACACAAAGCGACCAACAATGAACAAAAACAGAGCCTCAGACACGCAGTGGTGCAATAGGCTTAACCTATTAGCCGATAAGGTAAATGTATATGTAATAACGTGCCACTTTCAGCCGAATAAAGCAGCACTAAGGTAGCCAGTCTGTAGACAACAAACATTACCCAAAATTAGATAGAACCGCACAGTTACATTACAAACATTACAAAAGTTTGTTTTTGTTCTTACCTTACTGAATGTCAGTCTGAGTCTTATACACCACGAAATCCTCCTCAAATTTGCTCCGGGTCCAACTTCTCTGAGTATAATTCAACCAGTCCACTCTCTGCTCCGAGCTCACCATGTGAAACGTTTTTTAGCTGGAAAAGTTCAAAATTCAGTTATGACAGCTTGTCATAAAGAGCAGAAAGTCCTCACACACCGTCCTGGAGGTGAATAGTTCCCAAACAAATGCAAAAGGGTCCACCGTAACCGTGTTAGCATCTGGGCTATTTTTTTTTTTTTGCCGGATCCGAAACGCACCTGTGGCCTCATCACAGGTGTTTTTGATTTGGGTCACTTTGCCTGCTAGTCAGGTGGAGCATCTAATCAGTGACTCATGTAGATGGGACTTTTTAATATATATTGTTTTACTTATCCCGAGATATTACATTCTTGAACAAAACCCATAATTACATCTTGCTTATTTAATTTCATTTTGTTCACAAAGCGCTAGCTCCGCCCACGACACACCCCCTGACACTAGGTTCCTGAATATTATTGTCTACCTTTTTCCTTCCTGCGGCTTTCGACACACCTGTAATAATGTAATTCGTCATTGTACTGATTAGGTGCTTTATAAAGTGTATATTAAGTATCCTTTTTAATGAGGAGCAAAGAATAACAAAACCTAGAGGTCTGACTACAGCACCGGTTCTGCCATCAATACTGTACAGAGCCAAAATTACAGAAAAGAACAATCTATTAATGAAGTATCTGTACACATAAAACACAGTTGTTGTGTTTCTGTAACAAAACCTGCTTGTTGTTCTCAGGCAATTTCCTGTTTCTATCCCATCCATCAGCCCCCACCCTTCACCAGCACAGTTTCATACAACAGTGATCAGTAAAGCTTAACAGGAAACTCAAAGTGACTGTATCACATGAGAGGAATCTCCATTGGCTCATTGGCAGTCAGTTGTTTACTCATGGTTAAAATATACGGTAAAAACAAACCCTGGCTAGAATCCAGCATTTTATTTTTAGACAGGTTATTTCTGAATGTGCCTCATATCAGTGACCACATCCTAACTTCATAGATCAAATGAGGTCAGCTGCACTGTGTGTGATTGCATGCACATAGTGAGGTAATACTGAAACATTTTAAATGACAAAGAATGGATGCTTGTTTATTATCTAAATATATATATTCCAATATTAATACGTATTTACATTCTTATTTATTTACATTCTTACCCATGCACACATATTCATATGCAATGACTTGCAGTGAGGTTTGGTATTGGAAAACACTTATTCTTAAAAAGTGTAATTCTGGACGAGATGCTGTGAGGAGATGCTGTTGGTATAATGTTCAGTATAACAGTTCACCAAGTCAAAACTCCAGGGGAAACTCCCATGACCTCGATTGGAAATGTTGTAAAAATGACTTAAGAGGAAGTTTGAATGAAAGATCTCCAAAGTTGATAACATAGTGTTACACTTTCATTTCTAAATTCACCACAGCTGCAAGATTCTATTATTACCCCCCAAAAATTCCATACTGTACTGGTTCTGACCACCCAGGTACAAGGATTTGGTCTCCAATTGGGTGTTGCAGTGTATATCTGAAGAGATTTGGTTTAGTTTTTACATCGAGACCTTTTCTTTTCTTTGCATCACATCAAACAAAACAACCACATAGGAAAATCCAACCAGCCAATCACAACTTACTTGTCCTTTAATGGAAAAGTCTGTGTAGGTCGAGACATCCGGCAGTAAGACCTGGTTCGTTGTCTTTCACCATCATGCCACCATCACACATGGAGGGGCTGCGCATTCTTCTGGCTGTTCTCCTGGGTACGTTTCATTCAATTTATTGAGTATTTGATTATGTTGATTGTTTTTTAATATTCAATGCTTGCCTACATTAGCAGTGTTATTGTACTCAAGCCAGTACCTGCATTTAGTCTAATGTGATACAACGTCACACTTCAATTTCCTTTTTATAAAATGATTATTGGGTTTTTTATGCAGTTGTATCCTGCAGTTCTGATTGGATCTCTGGATCAGTGTCGGAGGCGACGGTCAGACCAGGAGACAACATCACTCTCTACTGTGACTGCAGATCATCAAGTGCGGAGTTTATAGTGTGGTACAGGAACTGTTCTCATGAGAACCAGCCTTCTCTTGTACTTCAATCTCTAAATCAAGATAAATGGAAACAGAACATAGTCACTGGAGGCTTTCTGAATCCCATCCCTCGTTTCCACTTTGTCAAGAACTTTTCCTCTGACTCCTACGACCTGCTGATCATGAACGTCACTGACGCTGATGAGGGCCTCTACTACTGTGGAACTGAAGAGAGAAGGGTGGTGGATAACAAATTCATTACTCAGAGATATCTTTACAGATATGGCAACGTCACAACAAGGATCATATTCAGTAAGTAATCTGGTCAGACTTCTCACCACCACCAAGAGTAATCTTAGTTAACTGGCAGCACTTTATGTTATTTCCAGACTCCAGCCACCCGATCACAGAAGACTGCGGTGTGTGCTGGAAGCTGCTGCTCTCTTTGTGTCCAGCTTTTGCTGTTCTTTCCTCGGTGCTCTCCTCCATTCTGGTTTATCACTTCTGTCAGAAAACAGGTAACTACTGTATATTTCACTTTTATACGCTACTCAGTCCTTCTTTCTTCTGGTTATTACATTACTCTAAGGCATTGTTTGAATGTTGGGTGTTATATTGTAGTGACGCTGTATTCATGTCTGCAGCTAAGGAGCCTCAGAGTGATGAGAAAAGACACGACACCAGAGGCCAACCAAGAGTGGAAGAGGTAATTTAAAGTATTCTTCCTATGTAGAGATGTTTTTTCATGAGAGATATTTTGATTTCTTGTTTAAGTAATGTTTAATTTAACATCTAAATGTATACAAATGTATTCATTACTGTTACTATTAAGAACAAAATGTTGAGAAAAATGTTTGTTGGTTTCCATTTGCTTTGTGGTCAATGATGTGTTTTACAAAATTTGAAAGTTCCAAAAACAAAAACTTCCATACATACTGTTAGTTCATAATTTAGAATAATATATTTTTATGCGTGTGAAATCCTAGGATAAAGATGTTTGTTATGCTGCAGTGGAAATCCACCAGACATCACAAAGACCAAAGAAGAAGCAAATCCAGAGTTATGCCACCTATTCTACCATCAAAACCTACAGAATGTAAAGAGCAACAATTTACACACACTTTGTAAAATGAAGTCATTAGAGTGGTTTTATCTGTAATTCATTTCATCCAAAGTGACTTTTTTTCTCTGTGTGAGCCTTCTTCTTGGAGTAAATGTAAATGGAATCTTCATCCTCCACAAAGATACAACACAACACAGAGTGACAATGAAGTTGAATTCAACCACGGTGTGTTGCCTATGTGATCAGGGCCACAGGAAACCCACATAGAAAAACAGCCCCTCATGCAGGCAGGCTGAAGTTGCAGAATAGTAGCCTGTTAAAGTTGTTAGTGCATGGTGTACATGGTGTGCATGAAAATTATCTCATGATGCAAACATGATGATTTTTTTTTTTTTACCAGACAAGAAAAACCTTTATTAATTCACATATTGCATATTCATTTTTTGCCCAAATGTAGTTTGTAATAATGGCATAAGGTTGTTGTCCATATAGAATGACCTAGATCAGTTAGAAAAGTTACTTATGAGCATTTACACTGATAACAGGCCAACAAAAGCAATATTTTACTGGTGTCTATGTGTTGTTAAATTGATTTGAGCAATAAAACCACAAACATTATCCTTGTAGCGTCCATGTTGTTTCTGTACATAATGACATGAAAACACAGAAATCAGAAGAATAACTTCTTAACTGGGCACATCTGAGGAGCATTTCAGGTTTCTAGAAGTGGAACTGTGTGACCTTAGTGTTTTAAAAGGTTAGTTCTGATTCAGCTAAGTCACACTAACTAACCAATCGAGGCCAGCAGTACTCCAGCAACTACCGTGTTCTGTGAAGTGAAAGTGTTGTTTTTGTCAATGGAGTCTGGTGGCTTTGAAGCGCAGGGCATAGATGTCTTGCCTCAGTATCCTGATGGAAAAGGCTGTCTATAAAGTAAAGCTGTGAAAATATTCTAAATATAGCATATTGTTAAATATATTTGTTTTTCTTTCTTGTGAGCCTTTTTCTATGAGGCTTAAATACATTTTGCTGCTGCCCCTGTCACTGGCAGTTCAGGGCTTTTTGGCTGCTTCTCCAAACTGGGGATGAACAGAGTGTAAATAATACACTGACTCTGGATTATTACCTCGCACAACCCCACTTCAAAAACACTCCATACATGGATGAAGCATCCGAGAAACTCAGATGAATCTGTAACCAACACAGCATCCCTCTTTTCAAACTCAGCACCACACTGAGACAAAAGCTTGTCCAGCATCAAGACCACGCACCCAAACATAAGTCGAGCAAAAAAATACTCACAGCCCATTGCAGAGAGAATTGCACAGCCCTATACATCACTTCGGGAAGATGAAACAGTTGCTGAGCAAGAGCGTGGCCCAGTGCAGGAGGGCCAACTTCTGAGATCGATACTCAGCAGTCTGTTTACATTAAAGGACAAGGGTCATTCCTTTGAGGAGAGCAAAGTATTTATACCTATTGGACAGTGAACGTGGGTGGTTTGACAGAGGACTGAAGGGCATTAATGTCAATCTGGAGCAAAGGTTTTCAAACTGTGGGGCGTGCTCCCCATGGGGACACAGAGAGGCTGAAGAGGAGGTGCTGAGGGACAGATGAACTCCTTTGTATCTCAGTCAAAACTGAACAGAGACACACAGGATTTTAGATTCAATGTAGCTTGGAAATAATAGAAACAAGACGCTTCACGATGTTCAGAAAAACACAATGTCTTTATTGATCATTAGTGTTTAATAGAAGCTTTCCATCACAGCCAACAATGAATGATGCAGAATCACAAGAAGAAAGACAGCAGGCAGTAAGTACCACGCCATTGTATTATTTTAATTTTTGTTTTGCAAATTGATTATTTATCAAATCTTTGATTGTCAACAACAAATGACATTTTAACTGCTTTACAGAACTTAATGTTTTTGTTGTGGTTGATTACACTTTTCTTATTATTTAGTCTGTCTTGGTTGCAATCAATGGCTTTTAAAGCAATTTCCTGTTGTTCATTTTTACTTTTAGTTGATATTTTTATACAATC
>CAFUXE010003101.1:319929-349709 GCA_903364295.1 Serranus cabrilla
ATATAAACCATAACGATAACTTCTGCTTTGTAGCTATGCATCAGAATCCCATGTTTTTTAAATCACCCTAACCAAAACTGCTGAACATTTTACAAAGGCACAACTACAAGTATTTCTCTGTAGAAACCTATTTAATAGGCAACAACCTAAAAGTTCAGACGTTAAACGTCAAAGCCCAAAATAACACATCTTTACATCTATGCTTCACACCAATGAAACACAACCACAGAATAAGATGTTCCATTTCATTGGCAAACCACCCCACATACTTCCTTGCATAGGGCAGGGGATTATATCTGTCAGAAAGAGGCTGTCTTTTGATTGACCAGCATCACACATGGACGGGCTGCACATATTTCTGTTCACTCTCTGGGGTAAATCTTTTATTGCGCATTTTGAATGATTTAATTACAGTTGTTAAATTCCTTTTGGAGAATAACTCATATTTACATTGTTATTGCTGTAGAGTTGAACAGGACACCTACTGTAATGTGAACTCCTGTAACAGTGTTCACTTTTCAATGTTTTTACAATTGTGTTTGTATTCCAGGAGTTGTTTCATGCATTCGTGATTCTGGATCAGTGTTGGAGGTGTCAGTCAGACCAGGAGACAACATCACTCTCTACTGTGACTGCAGATTATCAAATGGAGTATACATACTGTGGTACAGGAACTGTTCTCATGAGAACCAACCTCTTCTTAAAATGCACAGTAACACAATCAAGACCGGCAATCTGAATGTTAATCCTCAGAAAATATTCCCTCGTTTTGAGTTTGTGAGAAACTTTTCCTCTGACTCTTATGACCTGCTGATCATGAACATCACTGAGTCTGATGAGGGCCTCTACTACTGTGGAACTGAAGAAATAAAGGTGGAGGATAAAGAATTAATTATTCAGAGATTTCTTTACACATATGGCAACATCACAACAAGGATCATATTCAGAAAGTATTCTGGATTTCTCTATGTCAGCCTACATTATGGAGTCAATCACTACATATCACAAATGTGTGTTTTTTTTTTAAAATCTACTAAGGTTTGTGAATGATCATGATGTTTAGTCCAACATAAGAATACTGTACGGGGAACAGTCGAGTTGTGATGAACATGTGCAACCAAGGAAAGGCCTGAATCAGTTGTTTAAGAAGCCACATTTCAATAAAGAAATTCTAATTATTTTTACATCAAATTAAACTGTAAGATGAGTCTGAGTTTCAAAAGGTCAGTTCGTGAAAGAGCAACAAAGATGTTCATTAGAGTTATCCACATGTGTATTTCATACAGATTCCAGCACAAACCCTGACTCTGTGCGAGCTGAGCCAGCAGTGTTCTGGATGGTGGTGTTCGCTCCAGCCTTCACTATTCTCTCCTCCTTCATCTCCTTTATTTTGGTTTATCACTTCTGTCAACAAGCAGGTACTGTTATCTCACTTTCAATTATGTTAAATCAATGATTTAAACATGAGGGAAGCTGTTGTCTGATTACTATATTAAAGGTGTCATTGGTGCTGCTTTGCAATGATGCTTTATACATTTTGTTGCAGCTCAGGAACCTCAAGTTCTCCAGAAGAGATCTGACACCACAGGACAAACAAGTTGGGATCAGGTATGAACATTAGGAATGTGTTACAAATTAAATAGTAGCATAATACTTTTAACTTAAAATGTCAAATTGTTTCTCAGGTTGAAGATTCGTGTCTCACAAGAGTTGTCTTCCGGGTAAAGGACGGACAAACGCACCGATAGACAGAGGACGGACAGCACACACATTTATTTAAGTCAGACAGAAACCAGAAAAAATTGTTCAAGTTCCAGTTTGAGTTGTTGTTTCCTCTGCTGACATAGAGGAATGAGTGCATGATTTGTTATTAGGATTATAACCGCAAAAGTATTGTCTCTTTTTTTCTGTCTTACATATATACATTTTTACAACTGTTTTGACATGAACTTTTCTTAATGTAACTTCATCATCATGTTAGGCTTCCCAGCTGATTTACACCTTGTTTTATTTAGATGAGTTAAGAATAAGATATACTGTTTTACATGTAGTGTATACATTCTCACAACCTTGTTTTTAATGTACTTTTCTTATTGTAAGTTCATCATCATGTTAGGCATTCCAGCTCTGATGATCTTGTACATTAGTAAGTGTTGATTTAGATAAATTAGTGTTAAGCGTTAGAAACTGTTTTTCATGTAGAATAAGTATTTCATGAAGGTTTGTAACTATGCTTGCTTCTTTACGTTTTACATTTTAAAACCATGTATTTTCATGTAATTTCAAAACAAATGATTTGTCATATTAGCTATAACGTTTTAATTTTATGTAACAAAACTTGAAAATAATGTTAAGTCTTTTGTTTTTATTTACCACTTAACTGTTATCAGCAACTTCTTTCAGAAACACCCAGAATATTCAAGAGACTCTGAAACATTTGGGACAAACAGAAAAGGGCTGAGAGGTTTAGAGGTGTATTAGCTCTGGTTAAATCTCTCCTGACCTCTAGTGGAGTTGATAAGTAATAACCCTAAGGATGAAGAGAACAATATAACAAAAAAACAAAAACAAAAAAACATATATTGTGCCACAGTATCTTATGTTGTCGTAAATAATAATAATAATGATATGTTATGATGAATGATTATGATGAAGCTACTTACAGAACACACACACACACACACACACACACAAATAAATACACTTGGTGAAATAGGATGGCCAGGACTGATTTAAATGATTGCAACCCTCCTGTACTCGCATTTGTTTTGATTTTAATTGACACTAATAGCTAATTTTTTTCTCATTCAGTTTTTGACCCTTTGACCTCATACACATTGTATTTGTACTGCACATACTACAGATAAATGATCACAGCTTTTGACTTCTGTACAGTCACACTTTATTTAAGTTTGCCTTACGTTCTTGTCATTAATTTTCTTTTTAGTTACCACTGCTGAGGATTCTTATTTAATATATGTTATTTTTAAATTCCAAATATGTTCAATCTGCATGATATATACTTCTCACATCAACAAATCAAAGGTCCACAATACTGATGAGAAAACACATTTACCTATAAAGCAACCTCAGGAACTACATATCTATACATATATATATATGTAGATATATATACATACATACATACATACATACATACATACATACATATATACATATCTACATATCTACATATATATGATCAACTTAAATGAGTTCAGTTCCTGAATATTTGTTGGAGTTCTAGAATGCTAAACAAGTTCAGTTCTAGAATGTTTGTTGGAGTTCTAGAATGCTAAATGAGTTCTGTTCCAGAATATTAAATTGTAGTTCTAGTATGCTAAATGTGTTCAGTTCTAGAATGTTGTTTTGGAGTTCTAGAACACTAAACTAGTTCAGCACTGGAATGTTTGTTGGAGTTCTAGAATGCAAAATTACTTCAGCTCCAGAATGATAAATTGGATTTCTAGAATGCTAAACTAGTTCAGTTCTAGAATGTTTTTTTTTTGAGGAATTCTAGAATGCTAAATGAGGTCAGTTCCAGGATGTCAATTGCAGTTCTAGAATGCTAAACTAGTTCAGCTCTGGAATATTTGTTGGAGTTCTAGAATACTAAATGAGTTCAGTTCCAAAATAATAAATTGGAGTTCTAGAATGCTAAATGCGTTTAGTTCCCAAATGTTAGTTTGAGTTCTAGATTGCTAAACTAGTTTAATTCTAAAATGTTAGTTGGAGTTCTGGGATGCTTAATAAGTTCAGTTTCATAATGATAAGTTGGAGTTCTGGGATGCTTAATAAGTTCAGTTTCATAATGATAAGTTTGAGTTCAGGGATGTTAAAAGAGTTCAGTTTCATAATGATAAGTTGCAGTTCTGGGATGTTAAATGAGTTCAGTTTCAAAATGATAAGTTGGAGTTCTAGAATGCTAAACTATTTCAGTTATGGAATATTAGTTGGTGTTCTAAAATGCTAAATGAGTTCAGTTCCAGAATAATAAATTTGAGTTTTAGAAAGCAAAATTAGTTCAGTTCCAGAGTTTTAGTTGCGGTTCTAGGGTTAACACTAAACTAGTTTAATTCTAAAATGTTAGTTGGAGTTCTGGAATTCTAAATGAGTTCAGTTTCAAAATGATGAAGTTGGAGTTCTAATGTATGTAATGTGTTCATGTATGTGAAATGTAAATTGAGTGAATCCATTTTTTTTTCCTCACTGACAGAAGCATCACCAATTGCATCAGGGACTTTATATTCTGATCACTTCATTATAATAAAACAAAACTAATGGCCACTGTCTGCTTGCCTGTTACTGATAACTAGTCCCTATTCATCTTCCAAATGATGGCAAAAGGCTGCATGGCAACAATAAACTGACAATTTATGTTCCTGAAACATTATGCATATATACAGTGGCATCTCTATTAGAATTCAGATTCTAATACAATCGGGTGCAACTCTACACTGTACAAACATGGATTTTAACCATTACATCTGCATCAGAATCCTATAATAACCCTAACCAAAGATGCTAAACATTTCACAGAGGCACAACTGTATTGCTCAGTGGAATCTATTTAAATGGCAACAACTTCAAGTTCAGAGTGGAAACATCAAAACCCAGAATGCCACGTCTTCACCATAAAACACCACAGACGGAAATTGGCCAATCAGCACTTAAACTTCCTTTGACGGAAAAGTCAGCGCAGGGCATTATATCTGTGAGAAAGACCTGTTGTCTTCTAATCCTCAGATGTCATCATCATGGACAGGCTGCATCTTTTTCTGGTCACATTCTTCTTTGGTAAATCTTTTGATATACATTTTGAATGATTTAATTACAATTCCAGTTGGAGAATAATTCATATTTACATTCTTTTTGCTGTTCTGTTGAGCAAAAATGTAATGTGAAACCCTGAAACAACATTTCAGTTGTTTTTCACATCTGCATTCCAGGAGTTGTTTCATGCATTCGTGATTCTGGATCAGTGTTGGAGGTGTCAGTCAGACCAGGAGACAACATCACTCTCTACTGCGACTGCAGATTATCAAGAGGAGTATACATACTGTGGTACAGGAACTGCTCTCATGAGAACCAACCTTCTCTTGTTCTTAAACTAAATCTCAGTGGTCACTTGATGTTCAACACTAAAAGTGTCCATCCTGAGATTTCCACTCATTTTCAGTTTGTGAGAAACTTTTCTTCTGACTCTTATGACCTGCTGATCACAAACATCACTGAGTCTGACGAGGGCTTCTACTACTGTGGGAGTGAAGGGCGAACGGTGGAGGAAAAAGTGCAAATTACTTTGAGATATCTTTACACATATGGCAACGTCACAAGGATCATAATCAGTAAGTATTCTAGATTGATTTCTCTTTCTATGTCAGCCTACATTATGCAGTATTACTACATAATACAAAAATATGCTTTTTCTATTCCAATAAAGTTTGTGATGTTTAGTCCAACATTCAAAATTGCTCATACTGAGTAATAGTCATGTTGTGATTAACTTACACAGCAACAAATAAAATACTTGCTTGAAGTGATTGTAAGCTGTTTTTAAAGTGCAATATTTTCCACCTTTAGCGTTCTCAATTTTTGGAAAAGTTGTCAAATTAAACCGTAAGATGAGTCTGAGTAGGAAAAAGGTCAGCCTGCGGCAGAGCAATAAAAATGTTAATTAGAGTTATCCACATGTGTATTTCATACAGACTCCAGCACAAACCCTGACTCTGTGCGAGCTGAGCCAGCAGTGTTCTGGATGGTGGTGTTCGCTCCAGCCTTCACTATTCTCTCCTCCTTCATCTCCTTTATTTTGGTTTATCACTTCTGTCAGATAGCAGGTACTGTTTTCTCACTTTTTTTTGCTTTCAAATTATGTTAAATCGATGATTTAAACATTAGGGAAGCTGTTGTCTGATCACTATATTTGCAAAAGTGATGTTGGTGCTGCTTTGCAATGATGCTTTATTCATTTTTGCAGCTCAGGAACCTCAAGTTCTCCGGAAGAGATCTGACACCACAGGACAAACAAGTTGGGATCAGGTATGAACATTAGGAATGTGTCACAAATTAAACAGTAACATAATACTTTAAATTTAAAATGTCAAATTGTTTCTCAGGATGAAGATTCGTGTCTCACACGAGTTGTCTTCCGGGTAAAGGACGGACAAACGCACCGATAGGCAGAGGACGGACAGCACACACATTTACTGTAGTCAGGCAGAAACCAGAAAAAATGAGTTCAAGTTCCAGTTTGAATTGTCATTTCATGGTTTGTAACTATAATATATTTGTGATTATTATTACCTTTTAAAACCAATAACTTGCTGAATTGTTGTTTATAAGCTTGTTTATGAACTACATATTGCAAGTAAAAGACTTTTACTTCAATTTACAGTGTTTCCGTTTATTTATGCATGTGACATATCATTACGTAAATGATATTAATGCTCAACTCAACTCAACTTTATTTATATAGCACTTTAAAATGCTGATCAAAATAATGCATGTAATAAATGATCACATTGTTATAAACTGAAATAATAATGAAAAGTCCAGTATTTCAGAATATACTAAAATATTTAAAAGAAAAAGATTATTTTAACGTTGTAAAGCCAACTTAATGATACAAGTGATGCCAGTAAATTCAGGACAGTTTTCTCCTTTATAAGTAAAAGTAAGATGCACCTAAATAAGGAAAAAAGTAGCATAATATATAAGCCTTTGTTATCAAAAAATATTGTATAATATTATATTATTTTATTTAAATTTATTTGGGACTATTTACACAATGAGATTCTTGATTGACCATAAATAGAAGTTATCACTCACAGCCAACGCTGGAACCTATGAATTAATTGTCCATGATTTTAGTGACATTAACCAGTCCTAATAGATGTATTTTGTTTTGGTTTTTCATTATCTGACAGGCAGTTTCTTAACAGTGACAAGACAAGACAGAGTGTACAATGAAGTAAACCGCAACCACATTTTGTGATGAGCAGAGCTCTACAGGAAACCCACAGAGACAAACAGCCCCTCATTAAGCTGCAGAGCTCAGCATGTGAAAAGACTGAAGCTGCAGATTAGTGTCCGGCTGAAGGTGTTGGTGGGCCCTCTCCTGAACTCTAGTGGACATGAAGTGGAGAAACCACACCAAAACACCCGAAGAGGTTTAGCTGAGCCGTGTTTTATGGCCGGTTTAATGTATTTTATGATGCAGAAAATAACAATACATCCAAGCTGGCAAAGTTTAGGTGTTTTATTGTAGAACAAAGCACAGTATTTACTAATTTCCCCTCCCTGTTTATTTCCTCTATCATATTTTGTTATCAAGTCATCAGATAACAACAGTCTATGAGATCTTACATTCATATTACAAATAAAGTGTTATCCTTGTGTAAGATGAGGGAAAACATTTCATTTATATTTTCCTTCCACTCTCTTCAACACAAAGAATAAGATAAAAGAACCAATTCCAATGGCAAATTTTCAAATCAATTAAAATAAATGTATGAATCATTTAAATTCAATTAAAGTACTCAAGGCAGATTTGCCTGTAAACAATAAAAGAAACATAAATCAAATCAACAATTAAATCATTCAAAATATGCATTTCAATGCAGTAATTTTGAAAAATTAGCAAATGCTAGCAAGAAAACATGTTCATGAGCTATTGGCAAATTAGAGCAGAACATTTTCAATAAAACATGGTTGTCCAAGGCTGATCCACAGGATCAGGACAGAGGTTTTTTTTAAATAGGTTAAGGGTGACCAAGCACAGAAATACTCAAATAAATAAAACAAATAGTCAGCAGTTTCAATTATGACAACATGGGCATCTGGGAACAATGTCTTAAAATAAGTGATTTTGTGTCTATTTCAGCAGTGTTTTGCAGGTAAACAATGCTTTAAAGTGCTGATGTTGATTGAAAATTTAACTTAACTGTAGATTTAAAAAAGAAAAAAGGGGCTGTCTAAACCTTGCCCATAGCTTCCTGAAACAGCAGATAAACATGAACTCACCTCTCCTAAAAATATACAAAATATTATTGGACAATCTATACAAAATATGATATTAAATTATTAAGTTGATTTCTACTTTCTTCCTTCCCACTTTTTTTGGGTTATAAAATACATTTCTGAAGTCAAGACTTTCCTAGTGCAGACAATTTCAGCTGTCAAGCATAATTAAGGCCCCTGATAAGATATTATAAATCCTATCTAAATCCTGAGTAATAATAAATAGTCAAGACTAAAAAAGCAACAACCAAAATTAAGAAAATAACATCCCTATATAATTTTAAAGTCTAAACATAAAAACTCAGCTAACCTCCATCATCAGGACTGTGGAGGTCAAGTTTGATGATTTGATGATCAAACAACCCCACAACTGTCATCAGATTCTCATTCAAATGTCGCTAAATTCTGATTGGTGCCTGGAAATATGTTACATCATGCTTTTTCAACTGAAGAGAAACAAACACAAACAAACACAATTGTCATGTTAAATTGTCCTAACTCTTGTCCTACAATTGTGTGTAAAAGTAATACCCCAACCCACAGTGAAAATGTTAATGATAAAATAGATTTTCAGGGCCTTCAGGGAAAAGTGGGATTGGGACATCACTATTTTAAAATAAATTTATGTCAGGATTAAAAAGTCAGAATAGTTTTTCTTCTACTGCAAAAAACGTCCTCAATGGAGGTTTAAACTGAATTAAAGCATTGCCTCTGTTATACAGAGGACCCGCATCAGTTTAAAACTATTCAATTCTTCAACCATAGGCAAAGCCACAAAAAAATATGCATCTAAAATAATATATGGTATCAACCATATGTCTACATAAGACTTAATAACAGAAAAGAAATCAGCTTCAGCTTTCTGTATGAGCTATTGTCAATCAGGTTGTAAAACGTTTTAATTTTCTGATCCACTAAAATGTTGACTAGAAGAAAATAAGAGGAATTTCTCAGTTGATAGTCAGAGTTTCTGAAGACCACTTTGCTTCTCCACAAGCTTCTCTGGAGATGATTCAGTTTTCTTTTTAAATGGATTTTTTAACTTTAAGGATTTCTTGCTCTTTTCTTTATGCTTGCTCTTCTCATCTCTGGTCTCAGAGGGCGATGCAGGAGATTTGAAGGCAACCCTTGGCGGTGGCAATGGTGGTTCCACCTCAACTAGTTGCCTGCTGTGGGGCAGGTTGGGTGTTGAGGCAGAGAGACTGGTCGGGGATGTAGCCACCGAGTGGCAGGACTTCTCAAGGATTCCATCATACACGAGCTGGCTCAGTGGGCCAGTGAAAAGGTCTGATGACGACTTCCAGGGCACCTGTGAGGTTACCGTAAGGTCCGGCTGTCCACTTTGACCTGGAGATGAACTTGATTCAGATGCTCCCAACTCCTCCCTCAGTACAGATTGTTCAGGTCTTTCTACTGGAACCTCAACTCTGTCCCAGGAGATTTTTCCTGTGGGAGTGTCTATCGAAGTGTCAAGGTCATCTCTTGGCATTCTCTGTATTCTTCTTCTGAGAGAACCAGCCGAAATCTGAAGTTCGTCTCTCAGTTTCCTCCTTCTTGGTGACAGTTCTGAACCAAACTCTTGCTTCTCTGTAGATGGTGAAGTATCCATGAGTGCTTCAAACCTCTCTCTGGAGAGCAATTTTATGGAAGCAGTATCTGCACAATACTCCAGCTCATCTCTAGATATCTTCCTTGGTGGTGTTCTAGCAGCTTCAACCATTTTGTCCATTGCTAATGCCCTCACAGAGGAATCAAGTTGGCAGTCTCCTTTACTCCAAGGAAGCTTTCTAGAAACTGTGTCCAGGGATGTTCCCATTGCATCTCTTGCAATCCTTTTGGATGCTGGGTCAAATGGAAACTCAACATCATCACACATCAACTTTCTTGAGGCACTGTCCATTGAAGCACCCATTGTATCTCTTGATATTTTCCGAGCTGCAACATCTTTTGTGGCTTCCAGTTCATTCCAAATCATCTTTCTAACATCCAGAGGTAAATCACTTCTTTCTCTGTATACATTCCTCGAAGCAGTGTCCATCAAATCCCCAACTGTATCTCTCTCTACTTTCCTGACTGGAAATTCTGCATCCAACTCATTGGAAAGCACCTTTCTAACTGCAATATCCATGGGAACTTCAATCCTGTCTTTGGATATCTTCCTGGGTGTAGCTTCTATCAGAGACTCTTCTTTGGACATCTTCAAAGAAGGGGTTTCCATAGAAGTATCCACCACTTTCTCTTTTGCCATCTTTCTGCTGGAAACATCTACACAAGATCCAAGCTCTTCTACAGTAGTTTTGCGAACTGGAGATTCAACAACAGCTTCAATGTCTTTACTCAATGGCTTTGTAATGGAGCTGTCTGAAAACAGCTCAGTTTCATCATGATAGAGTATTTGAGAGGATGCGTCAACTGTAGTACTAGGAAACATTTTGCTCAGAGAAGCTGAAGTCATATATTCTGTGTCTGGGAACTTCTCTTGGGAGTCTCTATTAGTGATAGAAATGAAAGGAAGAATAGGGAAAGGAAAGGAGAAGAAGAAAAGAAAAGAAAAGAAGGAATTAGCAAAGATTGTTTTCCTGATAGACAGTGGTTTAGCATGAATAGTGTTTAAAAACAATATTGCCCTCTTAAAGTTGTGGGCAATGAGACATACTGTTTTTTGAGAGTTTTCAGAAAGAGTCCCTCTTCCTCACAAGGGTATGGAGCTCTGATTGGGATAAGTAGGTCGGGGTCCTGGGAAATCATGGCAGCCGGTGGCTGAGTGATCACACCATGGCGACGTGACCGACATATGGTGGATCCCCGTGTTCGTGGAGAGCGTTTTAGTGGTGGAACAGAAACTGGATGAAGGCCAAATATGAACAAATCAGCAAAACAAATAAATTCCTACATAACTAAACATTGTACTTATTAATATGTAACCCTGGTTTAAAAACTTGAATGTCTGGTAACAACAGAAACTGGTACAGCACATGGTTCTAGAAGCTTGGCGACATAGGGACTTCTTGCAGGGCTTTTTGGTAAACTGCAGCTAAGGAGTAACAAGCTAGCTAGCCGTAACATGCTAGCGCCTTTCAGTCTCAATTGCTTTTCAAGCTGCTGCCCATTTTCTCTGTACTGTTTCCCTGTAAATGACTATTAAAGAAGGAAAAGAAAATCTAGTTCTGAGCTAGCCAGCTGGATATGTTTCACTTAGCAAGCTTGCAAAGTTTCTTTTAGCAGCATTGTTAACTCAGCTAACAAGACAATAGGTTCACACAGTTTTTAATAAAAAAAAAAAAAAAGATGTACTTGTACCATTGACTCCTAGTTCATAACTGTATGCAGATCATGGCACTTGTGGTGCAGTGAATTTACAGGGTTCAGATTAATTATTTGACTAATTTAAAACATTTGCTGAATTTGAGTGAATCACATGCCATGGTCTACAGTGTAGACTCTACACAGTCACACACTAATCGGGATCCTAGTAAAGAATTAAAAAGTAATCATTGCTGTTACTGCTGTTACCTGGCATCTGTGGTAAGACTGGAGACTCTTCTAACAGATCCTCAATAGATCCCTGGAGGGAGCTGTGGCATGAATAAGATGGCTGGGGTACTCTGGGAAGTCCCAGGGCGATTGAGTCTGAGTAGAGCTGGGCAGTGAGATTTGCTAGTCCAGGATTCCTAATAATAGGGAAGCCACAGAGGCGCTCGATTTGCTGCCAGCGATGGAGCCGCTCCCTTAGGCAGGCTGTTACATCAGACAAGGCATTCCTTTGGGATACACAAAGACCATTGTGACGTACATATTGACTGCGAAAGACAAAAATAAAAATTGCACAGAATGTTTTGTGACTCACTTTGCCTCCAGGATCTTCTGGTCAACTTGGTCAAGAGAGGAGCTGTGGGCAACATGGAGAGTCCCGAAAACAGAACTCCTCTTCTTCTTAATTCTCTCTGCCTGAGAATATAGATGCATGTCAGCTGATAGGTATAGTTAGAAATACTTAAAATGTAAATGTCCTTAACTGAACATTTACCTTTACACATGAGTTACTTGCTTGTGTATCCAGTCATGCACTCTGAATATCAGTCACTGTTCCTTACAATGGTAACAGTTCCAAAAAAGTAGCCTGTCCATCCATGCTATGGTGATTTGAATGTCCATTCTACTCTACTTCTACAGTGTCCCCCTTTTTCATGAATTACCTCTTCTTTGGCGCTGGCAAGCTGTAGTTCTGCTCTGTGCTTCTTGACATTGTAGTACTGGACCTCTACCTCATGTGTCAGCTGCAACCACAACTGGAGGCCCTCTGAGGCAGTCCAGCTAGCCTGCATGTCCTTCTCTGCCTGTTTCAGTGCTCCACGGATCTGAGGAAATTACATCAGTCAAATGTTAGAGATCAGTATACAGTATAATAGTCACAAACCGCTGTTAAACCTTTAAACTTTTCAAACTATAGAAAGGATGGTTAGCATCGAATGCAGCATTCCTCTAGTTGTGCGTCTACCTGCTCCAGCTCTTCTTCTGCATATCGGAGGCGGCTGAGCTCAGTGACAGCTCCCTGCCTCAGCTCGTGCAGGCGGTAGGCCTCCTCCTGCGCCCCCATGATTTCATCCCTCATCTTCTCCTCCAGGTTTTGTTTCTCCTCTGCCACGTTACGTTTCTCTTCCTGTGCTCGCTCCAGTCTGAGAAAAGGAAATGTTGTACGTGCAGTCAAACAAAACAAAGTCAATTCAATACTGTACGGTAAGTGAGACACTGATAATTTAATACTTACTGTTCCTGCAGATCTATGAGGCTCTGTTCAGCCCTCTGGAGACTTTCCAAATCTTTCATCATCCTGGCGATGTGGAATTTACTGGCTTTGTTCTGGGCCTGGGCAAACCAGCAGCCTCCAACTCCCATAACCACTGATACAATAAGCAGCAGGTCTTTCATGTAGTTATGAGGGGGACCTGTTGTGAAATGGAAGGTCATTATTATTAATGGGGAATGGATCATAAACACATCTTAAATTCTGAAATACTAAAGCAAAATTTAAATTCCACATAGTTAGCAACACAAACTAAAATCTTTTATTAATCTTTGATTGACAAAATGTTATGGCCAATTTAAACGCAGGAGTACTGAAAAAAGTCTAAAGGAACTGGGAAAGTTTGTAGGTATTCAAACTAAAGAGGCAAGTAGGCAGAATAGCCATAAGAGACATGAGAGTCGGAAGGAGGAATGGGGTGAGGAATTGTCCTTACGTGTGGGAGGTCCAAACAGAACAACATCCAGAGCTTTGATGTTGAGCTTCTGTTTGTCTCTCTGGTCCTGAACCCTCAGGTGGCCACTCAGGAATGAAGGCTCATTGGCTGCAATCCTGCACACAGGTGTCAGAGTTGAGTTTGTTAATATGACCATTTACAACAAGTGTTCTGGTCATCTACTAGTTCCCTGCAATGTGAATTACCTAAGGTGTTCACCATGTTAAACAAACCACAGTGAGCAAAAAATACCTCAAAGGGAACTGTGAACTATAACTTAACAACGGTTCATCAGTTAGCCGTAAGTTGACAAGCAAGATTACCCAATCATTGTGCCTCAGTGTTGTAAATAATGTTGTCACTATTGAGTATTAATATCTATTGCTTAAAAAAAGACAAATTCAATGAAATAAAAAAAAAGCATCTGTTGACCTTATAAGTACTAGCAAGCTAAGCTGCCAAATTAGCATTGGCTAGCTAATATCAGCAGTTACAGCTCCACGTTGTGCCTTCAATATTAGAACAAACATTTGTTCTCAATGCTAATATTAGTTGCTGTCATTAAAAAATAAATAAACTAACCAAAAAGAAATACCAATGAGGTTAAATGGGGCCAAAAGCAAATGATAAGTAGGCTAATTCAGTAGAGCATAATTGTGCAGTACTTTTTCAAATGTATTTTAGAGAAATTGCAACTACACATTCAGCTTATATTCAATAGCCTGTTGAATGTCTGGAATGGAAGACAGCTGAAGTCTTGGTTGACTACAGCATCCTTATTGGATATCCTCACCTGGGGAGTGTGTTTCCGTTGACCTTAAACTCCTTAAAATTCCGTTCATACTGGGGCAACTCAACAAAGTCCTTAAGCCAGCGAACCACGTCATCTTGAGTCCAATTATGTACTGAGAAGTGATACAAAGACATAAGATAACGTGAGATAAAGTAGAGCCAAACACCTTGGGCAAAACAATCACTTTCATACACACACACCTTCAGACGACTTCCAGCCCCTCCAGAGCTCCTCGATTGTGATGTGTTGGTCTTCTCTGTGCAGGTGGGAGTGTTTGTTGGTCTGCTGCTGCTTCATGTCCTCAATGATGAACTGTAAAAGAGAGAGAGAGAGGGACATAAGAAAAAAGTGGAAATAAATGAAAACAAAATCAGATGCACCTTTTAACACCTTGGCCTTCCACTGACCCGCCAGCAGAACGATTTTACTTGCTGTTTTCTTTCAGAGGCTGTAGCTTTCCTAGTTGCATTGACAATAAGGGGGGTTCTCAGCAGTTTACACAACAGAAGTGCTCATCATGCAATCTAAGAAAATACAGCAATCCCAAAATGTCACATGGTTTTGAAACTAAGTCCCTGCATGTTGAATTTTCTATGTTGTTCCAAAGTTTGGTTGTATTTACAAAATATTCAGGAGTCGTTTTTGACAAATTTTATCCATTCTTGAAATTGAAAAAGCCCACTTCAGCACCAAATGTTTGTAACAAATGGCATCAACCAAAAAAATTCTGCAACAACTTATGTGACATTGTCGAACATGAAAATGGATTTTTAAAAAAGCAATACATTAATGTTCTGAAACCTGAACAACTGGACACACAGGTTCCCAGCTATCTCCGCCCAAAAAAGCATGGCCCACAAACCCCAATTCTCAATAAAAGGTGGGGGAATGAAAGGGGTTAGGGGTCACAAAGCACACAACATTAGCTGAGCCAAACCTCTCTGTCCAAAATAAATTGGGTGAATGTTGCAGTGTGTCATGTAGGCCTACTTGGATTTCAATCTATAAATGAGGAGTGGGTGTTTTGAGTCTGTATTTAGTTAGAATGCATGCAGAAGCATAAGAGTGTATTGCAAACGTGTGTGTGTGTGTGTGTGTGTGTGTGTGGGTGTGGGTGTGGGTGTGTGTGTGTGTGTTCTGTCTTGGAATGTGTCCTTGGCTGTAAATGGAGGCTTCATATGATGGCAAGAAGAATCTTGGGGCTGTTCGGATGAGCCCAGCACCCCCCACCTCTTGAAGTCTCTATGGCAACCGCAACCCGAGCCCCTGGATACTGTATCCCTGAGCTGCATTCTAGAAGGCAAAGGCATTCTAGAATTCTGGGTTTACTACCAATGTCACATACAACTTGAAACTCACACACTCCTTCGACAAAATACTTATATACTCTGGATACCATTTACTCAACGCACACAAAAACAAAATCACAAAGGCAAGCTCGCACATGACCACAAAAACAGACACACATACATGTACCGAGCCATATGCAGAGATAAACGACCGCTCACTTGTATACATGCGTACATGACTGAATGAAAAATCTATTTTTTGTGCTCATTCACAAAATGTTTTTTTTTTATAGAAACAAACCATGATTGGGAGCTGCAATTTATAATACAGGTCTACAAAAGACACCAGATAAATGTATCAAACATTCTTTGCATAATAATTTTGTAATATTTAGAAATGTATTTTACCATTTAACATGTGTTTGGGTTTTTATGGAATTTCATGCAATTAATAAACACAAAGTTTGATCAACTTGAATGATATTACTTAACAAAATGCATTACACTGAGGTAAGCAGAGTTTTCAAGTTGTTTGTGTCAACTATAACAAGCTGGCTTAAGAATAAGGAAAGCTGGGGTCAGGAGACATTCAGAGGAGTTATACTGCTAAGTCTGACCATGAAGGTCACCAGTGTTGCAGTATTCTATTAGTGCAAACCAATTCTGTCACTCAGCCAAAAGCAAAGTTATACCGTTGCTATCCTTGAAGCAACATTTGACTCTTCCACCAGCCAGGACACCTGTTGTTGCACTGCTTTGCCCTGTCTGCCTCTTGCAAGAACATATATGCACAAGGAATTACAACAAGTAAGGGAATGGAGAGAACATTTCATGAAGAGTGAGTTTTGTACCTCCACACTCTCCTGGACCTCAATCCCTCCATCTTGGTCATCATCCATCATCTGGTGGATGCTCCGCAGGGCCTCCAGGCTGTAGCGATCTGCTTCACTTATACATGGGGGATACACCACCATGCAGGGGTCTACACGGGTCAGAACGGAAATGTTACAATATCAACTTTTTATTTCACTCATTCAAAAAAAAAAAAGTATTCCTTAATGCAGCTCAGCTGTTGAGTGAAGCTGATCTATAGACTGAGCATTTCTTTTTGCACAACATATGTTCACTGCTCCTTTTAGAGCCAATACAAGGAACTATCAGCATATTTTCTCACTACCGGGCGATTGTGATTATTTTGGCTCGACAGGGAAAGCACAATAAATCATTTTAATGAGCAACAAAGATGGAGTGTGCACATGTAGCTATTCATTCTCAAACAAAATCAAGCATAAGGCAATGGTCATGATTCCTCATAATATACAAACAAAGTTTTCCAGCCATTATTAATAGCATGCTTATCAGAATAACTAATTACTAATTACTTAGGGTGCCCTGTTAGCCTGGTGGTTGAGATTCATACAAGGAAAAAGACTATTAAAACTGGACAGGGAAACGTGTTGGTTGGCATTCTCTCTTTCACTCTGTATTTTGTTTGTCTGGGTCAATAAAACTGAAATGCCTTTGGAATATATTTAATTTAATGATTTCTTAACAATGAAATATTAATATTTATATCTGAATATAGTGAATGAGGCAACAACTTATTTTAAAAATGATGAAAACCAACACCATGTGGACCAATTTCCCATGAGTTGCACAATAAAAATACATGATTTTGCAAAGCTGTCAAATTATGAGATGTCTTATCAAAACAACCCAGCAGCAGTTTAATTGATATCCCCCAGACTGCATCCAAAGAAACATTACTTCGGAAATAAATTCAAACGGAGACCTTTGCATAATCAGTACTTTTGTTGACAACAGTCTCATTTCCAGATTCATTTAGCAGACTCTATGGACCCCGCAGTGCTGTACTAAGGTCAAGAATAAAATGAAATAATGCAATAGATTACAATGGCCTGTCTTTTCATCAGTCATTTAAAGCATTTCCCCAACATTATCAAGCAAAGTGTTACAGTTTTTTCCCCCACGTATGTCAACACCAGAGCTTGCATGTACTTCTAAAGTTATTTGTTTCAAAACTTGAAGAATTAATTATAAAAGATACCACTGAACCAAGAGACTAACACTGGCTGACAACTGCTGTTTTCTCTAGGTGCCCATGATGATGGGTAAAGTAAACTGTTAGGTACAGTTTTAACCAACTGTGAACTCAAAACACATGACGACAAAACTAATGGTCCAGATTACTGTCATACGACTGTAAAACTGTAAACGCTTCGACAGGTTTGACCAATGAGTTTGAGCCAGCAAACTACAACCCAATGTATGTGAATGGCAAGGGTTCTCTAGAATGTGATCCTTCCGGTCACATCAACTGTTGCAATTAAACTTTAAGTCGTACAGTATGTTCCAGGCTTTAGTATAATACGGGAACACTTATAGGCTACAGGAGATGACACATAGCTTTCCGTCATCGCCGCCATACTGAGTCAGAGCCCATTTTTGTCTCTGTGACTGTGTGTTTTGGTGCTCCAAGGAGCTGAAGGGACTGAGGTCAAAGGTCTGCTAGCTAAACCCCCTATCAAGGCCAGCTCCAGTAACAACAGCGCCTCGCTAAATCTCCACCCACAATGCAAGAAAAAGTAATGCTATGGGGAAAAGCGATCTCTGGGAATATAAAGTGAATTCATATTTCTCAGAGTTCTGACGTTATACCCTGAGGACATTTTTGCTAAATATTGGCATACAACTCAGAAGTAGTACCATCTTTTTTTATGTGATGGCAATCCTTGTGCCACCAGCCAATGTCAGCACAGAACCGAGCAGTATGGTAGTGCAGATAGAGCATGGACCGCTACAGATAGCGAGATAAGCATCAGGCGCTCTTAGAGAAGCTTTATAAAGATGCAGAAAGAACACAAACTGAACATGATGATGAATCACTGTTTTGTATATATTGCTTATGATAGCTATTTGGCATGGTTACATAAAACTTCCTGAAAAGCTGCGGTTTCACTTTTAATTATCAGTATCTTCAAAAAAATTGAGACCTTTGACCGGTAAAAATGATAATGTGCTTCGGTTCAACCCAACAGGCAGTTCAGGAGACGTATACCAGTGTAAAGAGCCATTGATCCCCGGTTGTTGATGAAACTTGCATTTCTCAACAGTGAGAAGACCTCTCAGCTGGTTCAGGCTATCAAATATCAATGGTGTATGCAAGGGCCTTCTGAAAAGAGTGTGTGTTATCTGTGTCCCTGTGGGACCTCCACATATGACCTGAGATTAACTCTTTCCACAAGTGAGCCTGACCTCTTGGAGTTATTAGCTGACGACTGGAGCACAAAGCAGCCAGATTAAAGGGACAAAATGTACTTTTTCCTCTTATCTGTAGTGCTATTTTGTTTTGGTGTGAGTTAACAGGTGGTGGGGATTTATGTCTTAGTGTTGTCTGCATCTCTCAAATGCAACATTAAATGGAACTGTATGGCACAACAGAAATGCCTCTTTCCAGAAATCCTGTTTTCAAGATGATCCACATATGGTATATGGATTGTGTAATACACGAGCAAAAGGACTAGGTCTAGTTCCATTATATTCAGGAGAATTGAGACATCTCTGCTTTCATAATCACCAACACTCTGTAACTCTCACCAAAACAATCCAGATTGATAAAGTCCTGGTAAGAGGGGAAAATGTGCTTTTGATTTGGGGTGAACTGTCCATTTAACTCGTGAGTCATGAAGTTACACAGACTCAAAAAAATAAAATAATGAATTCTCTCTCACTCAGTTGGACTTAATGGCCTGAAAGACAATATAATTCTGACAGATAATTAATTTATTAAACAAATAAATAATTTTGAGGAAGCCTGAATATTTACAATGTTTTCTAATCGCATACCACCTTGTGAAAAAAGTAAATAAATGGTAGAATATAATTATAATTAGTTATAATTAGAGTAAAACAAAAAAAAAATCATAAAAAAGCATTTGGAAAGCAAATGTCAGCACAGACGCGTGAAAGTCTGTCGCTCTTCGCAATGTCAATGTACAAACAGGATTCATGTCCTGAACTCTAACAATTATTACTCATATCATACTCTCATGTGTTATACCTGTTGGGTCGTAACCTGCGCTCCCACCGGGGTGAAAGGTAAAACCCTGGAGGTCCCCGGCGCCTTGCGCGGCCACAAAGAGCGCAGCGGGGAAAACGAGGAGCAGGAGAGGGGACAGAGGCAGCATATCGGATGGTAGATGATATTGTCGTCCAGAGTTGAGAAACTCTTCAAAACAGATGCAGAAATAACATACGAGGTGCTAACCCCCCGTTTAGGAGGCACCAAAGTCCGTCTGCGAAAAAGCGTTGCGCGATCTGTGTTGCTATTTCAGGTGCAGCCACCAGCGAGACGTGATACTGATGATTCACTTGAGAAATCAGGCAAGCTGGGTTATAGTGCAGCTCGAGGTGTATGAAAGCGCACAAAAAGTTCCAACACGCGTCAGAAAGTTTGCAGTAATAATGTGCACAGAGACATCCAAACAAACAGAGGGCTGTGCGTAAAAATGCGCGATGGCGTCCGGCGACCGACAGATGATGCTGTTATAAATCCATCCTGGGCCTAATAAAAAAGCAGGATAAAAAAGTCACGAGGCTCATCCATCATTAATACAATCCGGTGTCAAAACAAATCATGAAAAACGATTTAAGGACGAAAAATACTTTTTTAAGGTAAGATGTTTCAATACAAAGGCAAAAATGATCCTGCTCAGGGTGCTGTCTGCTTCTCTGTTCCTCGTGTCCAGTTGGAGTCTGTTTTGGTCTCTTTATGAGCCAGATAATCGCACTTGTCCAGTCCTGTGTTCTCTTCTCTGTCCCCCCTTTCCCAAAAGAGACGTCGAGATGTGACGTTCTTACGTGGAACTGAGCGCCTCTCCCCTTTCCCCCCTTTCTCTCTCCCCCCTCTCTCTTTAGCAACAGAGCCCCTAACACTTTATTATATTTCCTAACCCACCCCCAGACCCAGCACACAGGGCTCCAGCATTGATCCAGTGACCTCAATATGCAGTTTTTGGATATGCTTAGTCTATAATTTGTAACAGAACTGAGCAACTGCTTAAAATCCATCACACTAGTTTGATTGGAGGATCCATTAAAACCCCCTTAGACCGCACTATGGGAATTGAGATCAAGACTATACTGCCAGGAATAGCATGTCATATGTCACGTCATGGCCAGGCTGTCTGGGTCTGCAGTTCTGTCCTTGTTCACGGATCTTTAGGCTGTGTGGATGGTCTTAGTAGATGTTTGTACACCTGTTCATTCTAATGACATCTATATGTGAGGTGTCCTCAACACAGTATATCTCCTCAACTCACTAAAAGTATTACTAGAAACGTCAAGAGTGTGAGGGACACAAACACACACACACACTTAAACAGTAACAAAGTGTCAGGTTTCATTCCAGCTATTCGGCTCTCAGTTTAAAAATAGTGGGGCAGCTTTGACCTCTACCCTGTGGAGCATGCCCAAGTGGCACATGTCCAATATACAGGACCTGAGTGAATATAGACTATATAAATGCATTTAACATGACTGCCTCTAAATGTATTTATATAGCTCCTGCTCCACTTATTGATGATGATGAAAGAAAGGGGAAAAAACAGAAACAAATGAATAAGGAGAAATGGCTACGCTCTATTGAGTAAAGTGCATTGGAATGGACTGGAATTGAAAAACAAGCTGCAACAAAATATCAGGCCAACATCAGTACTGGCCAATATTTGCCTTGTTGACTGCAATCTTATAATCAGCAAATAAGATCACATTCACAGATTACAGGTGTTTAACTATTGTGTTGCATCGATTTTGCACTGACTGAATGTTGTTACTTTTTTATGGTTGAACTCAGGCAAAAAAAAAAATACTTAAAAGCAGTTCAGTTATTTTTTTTATAGTGAAAATTTCCGTTTTTTTGGCGTAAAAGGCATAATGAAGAACATCAAAAATAAAATAAAGAACAACAGCAAAAAAACATATGTACAACGGGCAAATTATTATTTTAAAGATCTGTGTAGGCACAGAATTTCAGAATATCAGGTGCATCATTTAAAAAGTGATATAAAATACTCACACTACAAACAGCCATTAAAACACCTATACATTCAGCTTCCGCTTGTTTTTATTCATGACCTTTCACTGAAGAACCTCGGAAGATCATTTAATTATTAAAGAGTAACACACCAGACTGAAAAGATGGAGGGATGTCATGTTGTTGTTGGGTAAGAGCAATGAAAAACAAAAAGGATACGACAGTAAAGTTACTTATTTTATAAACACGAGCGCCATGAATGGCTCATAAAGCTGCCAGTATGAAAACATGTTGCGGTTGATTTAACAGGTTACTTCACAGTGGACCTTATGACAGTACTAATGATCATCCCAACTGCCCTGGTAGATATTGTGTAGTACAGTGACTTTACTGACCAAAGTAAGTACGGCACAGTTCAGAATGCAGACACACAGATGAACCAAAGGCACATTAGAAAACAAATGTCTGTGCAGAGTAGTGAGCAACAACTCAAGCAAGCAAAGATTTGATCAGGTGTGACCACAAGTGCAACATCTGCAGAAGCAGACAATGATATTGTGATACTAAAAAGTACATCCTTCTGTGACAGAATACATATAAAGGACTGAATCAGATCAAAAGGTGTCTCTGAACTGTAATGATTTACATACTCATCTGTACAATGCACTTTTTAGGCATGCTGGAAAAATATATGCAAGTACTTAAAGGACAGTTCACCCCCAAAATCAAACATACATTATTTTTCCACCTACCTGTAGTTCAATTTATCAATCTAGATTGTTTTGGTGTGTTGGAGATTTCTGCCATAAAGATGTCGGCCTTCTCTTGAATATAATAGGACTCAGTTCTTGGTTCTGAAAGCATTAAAAAATAATTAAGCATTTAAATAAACTCAACAGCAATGTTATTTTTTCAGAAATCATGAACCTGTTACTGAAGATCAGCCACATACCTTGTTGTGAGCTTCATGTGGGAATTATTTTAGTCCCCAAAAGCAACGTGGCATCTGGTTCCATTGTATTTGAGAGAAGGCGAACATCTCTCCAGCCGATATCTCCAACACTCAGAAACTCACATCCAAACAATAAACTGAGAAAAAAACATTGCATGTTTGATTTGGGGAAAAATTTGCCTTTAAAGTGATTCCCATCATTCTCATGAAACAACAGTAAGAAGGCCAACCTTCAACATGTACTTTTAAAACATGATGTATAGTATGATACAAAAAGCCTGAAGATAATCTGGATCATTTGTGAGAAAAAACAGACATATACTGTGGGTATTGGTTTTTAAGGCAACAACATGTCATCATTCCTGACAATTAAAAAGTCAGTTTAAGAAAATTACATTTTTGTGTTTACACTGCTGGACAAGGTAGGTAGTGAGGCAGAACCAACCAGGAGTTTGAATCTGTGCAAGTCATCGCCTAGTTGACTACTACACTAAAACAATGTTAAAGTTCTTCTTAAGGCCCCCTCTAAAATATCTGTAACATATGCACAGAATAAAAACCTTTACATGACTGCACAGATGTTTGTTGAACTTTCCTTCTTTGTTCTTTCACTTGGTAGTAATTTACATATAAACTTAGTACTGCAAATTTGTTGAAAGGCTTCATCCCTGTGTTATAAGAAGCACTGGTGTGTGCATAGCTATGGTAAAAGAGGCACTGATTATGTTTAGATTTGAGTTGAAGCAAAAAACAGTACACTGATTAGAAAACACAGGCCTTGATCTCCCAGAATACACTGATCCTAGTGTATTACAAATGCTCACACATACACTACACTACAAACATGCCATCTTTGATATAAAAAGTTGGGTAACGTTTTGGGACTGATTGGTTAAGCCCAGTGACCAAGAAGATTGAGACAGAACTCCTTTAAAAAAATGATTCAACAAAATGAAAAATTCTATTTGGTAACAAAAGAGAACTTACTATGCAGTATTATACAACAAAACATGTCAAAATGTACCTCGGCAAAAGCTTATAAAATATAATATGAATAAAATAATATAATAATATTCCTTGGTCCGTAAAAACTATGTTACTCTTACAACATTTTTCCCTTGCACGCAACAGATCAATCAACAAGCTTTTCAGTATAAACATGGTCTCAGTAGATAGAGAGCATAATGAACATAGCTTCCCAACCCACAGGCATATAAAAAACAGAACTGTCTCTTTGTGAGAGTTAGATGGAGTCGTCTTCCTTCAGGTGAAGATCTTCAATATTGAGGTCCTTCAAGTGGAGATTTTACATGTCCACAACAAACCAGAAGAGGGAGCCAAAGACACTATTCAGTTCTCCCAAAGTATTCTCTTTGACCTTGTCTTTTCTTTTTTTTTTTACATCTCCTTTAGAATCCCGATAATCCCAGTTGCTCGCTGATGAAGACTTTCTGAGTCCGTGTGCAATTCTCCACAGGTCCAAGCACATGCACACATTTTCTCAGTCATTCACTCAGAGCACGTGTATAAAAACAACCAACAGACAAAGTATTACTATGACAGCACCGACATGGTTGACGCCCCGGACGACATGCCTGAGTCACTGCTAATGTAAGCCCCGTGGCCGTCCCCGAGCCCGCCCAGCGAGGATGACGGGGAAGATGAAGATGCTGGTGATGACGAGGAGGTGCTATGTGTCCGCAGAATGGCCCCAGCGGCGCTGCAGTGGGGTCGGGGCCCTGGTTCGGGGGTGTAGGTGAAGGTGAGGGCGGTGGAGTAGATGACCCCATCGTTGCGCACGAGCGTGACGGGGACTTGAACCGGCTGTCTCACCCAGCGCCAGCCCTCCCTGAAGGCAGAAATGTCCGGCACCACACACAGGACGCTCTCTCCACATCTAAGAGGTGAGACGTAGCTTAAGTATCTGTGTCATTACACATTAACATTCACACACAAATAAAGACACTCACCTGTACATGGTGTCAGCCTCCACATCTCCAAACCACACTCTGAGGTTAGGGGTGAAGTTCTGTCCTGTCAGCTCCAACATGGCCACATCTCCGCCGCCATTTAACTTGAAACAGACACACAAAAAAATATCTTTAAATAGTCCCGACAAGCTGACGATAAGAGGAAGTAATTGGTAACTAAACTGCCACTCATGTTTGTTTATAGAACACATAACAAGCATATTTTCAAAAGAGACGGTTGCATGCGTACCTGCAGACTTTCCACCACAGGGACAGGTGTGACCGGTGTGGGGACGGGGCCCATACCCTCATAAAAGGTGTACTCGGCCTTGTCGGTGCTAATGATAGTCCAGGAAGCCCCATCGTTAACAATCTCCTTGTTAGTTTCTTTTGAGCACTGTGTAGCCTGGAGAAAACAACCACAGCAACATAGAAATAAATCTAACTTCCCACTTCTATATCTAACAAAGGGGAAAACACACTGAGGCAGGAGTTTGCCACTGGCAGGGACCAAGTTTAGGAGACGCTGCTCTGCTTTTGCCCTGGAATGCTCATTAAAAGAAAAAGCAGGTAGACGTCTCCTGTGGGTACTAATTTCACAACACATTCTCGCTGTAGGCAGACAAGTTAATATTCTCTTGTCTGCAGGCAGAAACAGCAGCAATAATCCCATTTAATACACTTTAATGACTTTACACAAAATCTGATTAATAGTTGCAAAGTGGGACGATCTCTTATGTTCGCTACTGGTCTAATGTGAGGTGACTCACAGTTTGAGCAATGAGCATGCTTGGGATGGGTTTCAGGCTTGAATCAGCATGAAACCTTCCCAGGTGACAGAACAAAAGTGCAAAAAAATATCTGGATAAAAAGTTGATTTCAAAGATGCATTTTCACATGCAATCCCCAAGTTTATAAATGTGGTGTGAACCGCTAACAGCAGGCAGGAGCTACAGATTACACTGCTCACAAGTGATTACACAATCAGCAACTTAAACCAATTTAGGTTTGAATTCTTGGTCAATTTTGAATTAATTTGGCACCAATAGTGACATGTTTTGTTCCCAACTGCAGAGACAAAGCATATGAATGTAATACTTTCCTTGATTTACACCTCTGGCAGTTTTCATCCTAACAGCACTTGAGTTTAATGGGCATTGTTTTTAAAGCTGTCTGACACACACAGACACGTTGGATTTCTCAGAAACAAAGTTAAAATAACTGAAACTAAGATAAGACTCTATTCATCCTGTAGTGGGGAAATTTAGCCGTCACAACATTTAATGGAAATTCGTTTTAAGTGGACTTGTATGAGCTAATTATCCATAATCAGCAGCAAAATGTATTTTTGAAACCTAAAAAAGGGTTCCAAACTACTCCTCTCATCTTTAACCAATAAAAAAAGACCCACGTTCAAAAAGCAGAATAGAAATCACACAAAAAACTCAAACCTGTGTGTGTGTGTGTGTGTGTGTGACTACGCACCTGAAACTGGATGATCCTCTCCTGTGAGAGACAGAGATACATTCGGTCTGTATCTTTCAGGTAGAAGGCACACTTGTGAAGCTGGGACACTGGGTCATCTGCATCCATTAATGCAGCCTGCTTGTCCACTTTGCGAATGACCTGAGAAATGAAGGCAAACACACATCATAATAACACAGAAATAAATAATATACATATGTGCAAAGTAACACAATCACATTGTACAGTTACACACACCCCTGTTGCATGACTGCCCACTTCCTCACAGCCCACACACAACTGAAATATGAATTGACACATGCATACCAGTCTGGGCAGAGCCATGCCAGTGACAGAACAGACCAATTTGACTGTCTGGCCATAGTGGATGTAGCCATCCCTCACAGCAAACTCCTCTCCTTCAGACTCCTCATCATCCACTGAACAAAATGACACAGAACAGACAAATAATGTACATGTCGTTAACTTCCTCTCTCATTTTAAATAGGTGCTCAGCGTGAGCACAAATAGTCAGGCGACACATGAAAAGAGGCAACACACATGGATAAAAATGGAAACAATGAATGGCTACAGAGGATGAAAGAAAAATATAAAAAACATAAAGACTTACAGAGGTGGATGTAAAAGGCTCCCCACTGTTGGGAGCTGGCAAGAAAGTTCCCCCCCTCCACGTGAAGATACCTGGTACTGACTGTTTGAGAACGCAGGCGGTTAAATAACGCCACCTTAGTCCCTGAAGCTATACACACTGGGGAGAAGGAAGAGATTTAACTGTCAGTGTGCGGTAAAACCATACAGCTGTCTTTCCATGAGCTAGTGTGTGTTGCCACAACTCACAATCAGCATTTTTCAAGGACTGTTTCTTCTTGGAGGGCTTGGAGATGACCTTGATCCTCTTGCTGAGGAAGACGCCAATGTTGGCACTGTTCCCGTACAACATCTTCACAGACAGCATGAAGTGCTTCCTTTTGTCTGAGTCACTGATATAAAGTGTCTTCGCTGTGCAGAAGTGCTAACGCAAGGAAAAGATACAGGTTAGGGGTTTTTGTGTGAGTTTGTGGTTTGTCCCCCTTTCACTTCCCTCTCTGTCTGAGAGCTTATTAGTGGGACTGGTGTTACAATAACAACAAACAGAGGACATGCACCGATATCAGCTAGAGTGTGAACATAGTTATAGCACAGACCCAGCAGAGGATAACCCTGCAGGACCGGGTCATTATAAACGCCTGCTCACCTTCCCCTCCAGATTGAGTTGCTGCATCTCCTGCTCACTGTTGCCTATCCCAATGAAAGCACACGGCTGAGCCTCCTGCTCTGTGCAACCCTCCTTCTCCATACTCTCGGACTTCTTCTTCCAGCCACTGCCCATCAGATACACACACGGTGGAGGGCAGAAAAACCTAATTGGCACAAGCAGTGGTTAGAATGCATCCAGAGCAGACTTTAATAGATATTTCTTCATCAAACTCAAAGTATGCAGCTTTTAACAGCCCCACACAAACCTTTTTTCATTGCCATATGACTTCTGTGCAACTTTTGCATGCAATATGAGCACCGTTTGATCGTCTTTGTCCTTCAAGTAATTCCTCATTGCCTCCCTGAAATGAGGGGGGAAACATGTTAACGCTGACAGAACACATTGTTCTACTTTAATCAAGTTGTTTTCACATAGTTTTGCACATTCATTTAAATGTTTTGAGCTGTTTGGACTGTGAAGGGGCTGCATATGTTCCTCTGTACCTTGTCAAACGCTGAGGTCGCTCACCAAACTTCCTGCAAAACAAAAACATCAAGTGTTTACTTGTGGTTTTAGCGCTGGGTTGGTGTTGCAGAGATAAAAACAAGGTTGACTGAAAGTGAGAGACAAGGTTCCCACTATTAGTGACATCCAACACAGGGGCACCTATACTATCATATCATACTGTGTTAAAACCACAGATCATAAATGGTAAACGTTTGCTTCTTTCTGTCTTTGTAGACTTAGTATGGTGATAATGCACAGTTTTCACTAATATATTGACATAAATGGAAGGTTTAACAGTACAATGGCCACAATATGAAGTTTGCATTCACTTTTTTGTTACTTTTAAATGAGAGGAAAATTAAATTGAAACAATAAGTTTGGTCTGAGGATGATGCACAAATGAGGTTTGACTATTTGACGCAACTGTTGTGACGTTGACACACAATGTTGCAGTTTGAGTAGTTTGTGAAGATATTGCATTGTTGCTGTGCTCAACTTGTTGAAACACAAAAAATAAATAGACACGGAATACGTAAAAAAGCTAATTCGTTGATGGAAAAAAGTTTCTAAGTGGTTTAAAACAGAGTCAATATCGTACGACAACTCAACAAACGGCAGAGAAACCACTCGATACTACGAAGAATAGTTTAGCACAACTGTCCCCACATCAAGCCGCACAGCAGCAGTTGAGCTTAGTGAGGCTAAGGCAACTGTCCTAACACCTCAAACATCACCCCAAAACACCACTAACTGCCAACAATTCACCTCAACACAAACTTTTCAAAAATATCATTATGCTTTGAATTTCAGCACTTACCCCGTAACAACGGGCGCCATCTTCCAAATAACTCCCCCCTGAAAAAAAAAAGTCCAACAATCGCGAGATCCCTCCCCCAGCCCCCCCACCAAAGCCAACGGCACAACAGAAGAACCAGACTGGAAGGAAAAGCAGGGAGAGAAAGAGGGGGGAGGTGTGACGGGGCAAAGGGGTGAGAAGAGGGGGAGGGAGTGGCGACGGGCAGAGGGCAGACGCCAAAACAACAGGCGTGGGAAAGTTACAAAGTCGCGCGAGAACGCAAAAACTCTCACAATAGACATGAATGAAGAGCAAGAGCTTGTATCGCGAGACGTAGACGCACTCTCACAACTTGCTTTTTTTTCACAAGGCACCCACACTGTAACTCGATTCCCACGCCTTATTGAGCAATAAAGCAAACTACACCTCCCTATGTTGAAGAGCTGGAAACACAGCTTGAAGATAAACAAGTGTTAAGTGAACTGTAACACTGGGAATATATATACTTGCATAGTTTTCATAGCCTTTATACAACTATTTCTAATTATGAATAAGTTTTATATATTTACAATGAATATCACCCTCGAACCCAGACAGCAATCATATTTTGGAATATGTTTTATTACATAAAGATATTGTCAAATGGTGAATATAAAAAAATAAATGTATAAAAGTTTGGCACAATGAATTTAGACAGTACTAGATGAAGTATTCCAAAAATCCCCAACAGCATTTGGATATTCCACAGATTAAACGCATGAATTTGCAGAAAGTGTTAATATAAGTAATATTAAGTGACAATCATAGAAGATAGTACATTTATACAGTATTGTGAGTGTAACAGCAAACCAGTTTTCTGTTGAAACATCAAATATATATTTCTAAATCCTGTAATTAAACTACTGTACATTGGCAAATTACAGTATAAGGGTTTCGATAAACATTTAACAAAAATGTGAAAAAGTGGCGACTAAAAAGTAGCAAACTATTTCAGCCAGTGCTAACATAAAAAGGGGACATGTGCAACCAAATAAGAAAGGTCAGTGCTGGGAATTTTTGTTTTGTTTTTGAAAACCTGTTCAGAAACTGAAACACATGCATGCTTTTGCATTAGCCAAAATGCAAAAGAAAGTGACCTCCAGTGGGTTTCAATAGTCATCTGACATGTCCTGCTTCACTTCCCCTCAGAGCTTGGTAACTCGCAGCATCATATGTCAGACCACTGGACACTTGCTGAGCGGGGGAGCAGAGGATTGCAAAATGGAAAACAAACAGCTGAGGAATGATATATTGTAGATGTTCAACATTCAAATTTTAAAGCCTTAATAAACTGAACTCACGACCATCATTATTGGTAGCCTTTTCTCTAGAGGGTACATAATTGATTTATCTTTCTGCTCTTGAGTCAGAAAAAAAAAAAACCCACTTCAGTAT
>CAFUXE010003101.1:349769-395137 GCA_903364295.1 Serranus cabrilla
GCTCTTGAGTCAGAAAAAAAAAAACCCACTTCAGTATTCAGAGTAATGCAGCAGTACGTAGGATGGCAGCAGGGGTTCTCCCAAGGGGAAGTCAACAAGGTCTTGTTAAACCACGACAACACCCTGCTGCTGAAGTCTGTGGTACAAGATGAGGAATGAAAACCAGCGCCTATAACACAGTCAAATAGCACAATAACAATGTCAGTCTTCCCAGTTCTCAAATTCTTAAAACTATTCTTAGTTCTTCCTGAGTCAGTTAAGATATTTGGCAGGCATCAGCTGCTTCATATCTGAAGGTCTTTGGAAAAAGTCTGGTCCTTTTAAGTAGTGACTGAAATTAAAAAGAAATTAAAAAACAAAAATGTGCTTTTTGAAAGAAGAAACCCACATAAGTTCAGAGATAGAGAACCACCATAGTTTGGACAAAATAAAACAGTCTCCTGTTTCCCGCTTTCCGAATGTTTTCAGTTTTTAACTCCAGCAATTCTGATGTAAACAATGTCCTCTAGTATTGTTGTCTGAATGTCCCATCATTTAGAGGCTCCCCTTCTAAATTTTCCAGAAAATCTTTTTTCTGTAGAGCATGTAGGAGATGAAGACCCAACAGGAAGTAGCCACAAGGTTCTGGGTGAGGTGCTCGGCGTGGGATTGGGTGTTGACCATGCGCCAGCGGAAGGGAAAGTACTCCTCAAACACTTCATGGCCCACATACACGAGGATGGAGTTCATACCTGGAACCACACAAGAAAGATTGAAAAGTGAATTTAAAAGTGTCAAATCTAATCTCCCTGAACCCTTATATAGAAGTTACCAACGACGTATAAGGGCCATTGTAGGTTTAAAAAAGACATTTCAGAGCTGGGGAAGCGAGAATAGAAAAATTCGAAATGGGCCCATTAATGGCAACGTCTCTTTATAGTCTGGATGCTGATAATAACATAGCTAAAATCCAAAGTGAAGCAATGTGCTTCCTCGACAAAAAAAGATTTGTGACTTTAATCTCTGAGAATTTCTGACTTTCTCACAATTTTATAACTGTATAATCTCAGAGAATATTCAATTTTTTTCATGAATTTGTGAGTTTTTTTCTCGTAAATGTACCTCTTTAATCTCAGACAATATCTGAGCTTTATTCTTATAAATGTGTGATTTTTTTATTGTAAATGTATCACTTTAATCTCAGGAGTTTTTCTCTATAGAATACACCCCTCCCGTGGTTCCATAATAAAAAAATATATTTTTTTTTTAACCTACAATGGTACAAATACACCACTGCTGATCAGACACATCAGTGATTTTGTAGACTAAATAATAATAATATAAGTACTCATATTGAACTACATCCCAGATTCGACATGCACATTGATCTCAGACTAAATGAATGAATATTGTACTAGTGAGAGAAACTGAAGACTATATTAGTTTAGAGTCAGGTTGGTTGGCCACTGCTCATCATTAGCCTGATGAACAAAACTGCTGTTGTAAAAAATATCTACTGATCCTGAACATTAATGTTACAATATAGTATGCAATGCTCACCAGGATAGTAGAAAGGAGCTCCAGACCACCACCTCTTCACATCCACTGTGTAGTAGACCAGCACCAGCAGCACATATGCAAAACAGGCCAGTGTTGTAACATAGGACAGAGACCTGGAGGGAAAAAATACATATGCAATATATATTAAGGACATCTGGGGCTGGGAGCTTTCATTTCTCTAGAGATTTTCTATTGTTTCCCTAACTTTCATTCATGACACAAAATCTCATTATTTCTCATAACAGCTTCTGACTGTGCCAATGATCTCATGCATACATGGATGGATGAATGACCATCTTGGCCTAGAGAAGTTGGAGTGTGTTTTTAAAGCAGGTCAATGTTGGCCCATAAAGACATAAATTAGAGCAAGCTCCAAAATATACACCATAAAATAGAACAAGTCATAGAGCCACAATAAAGTCCTAAAGCACTAAAAGAAATCAGGTGATTTACAACAAGAACAAAAGCCAGGTCTGCCTCCTACAGCTTCTTAAACTGCCTATTCGGTGAAGCGACTTCCTCATCCAGTCAACTGATACTAAAAACAAATTGCTGAGGAAAGCTTGTTCCATCTGAAAGTGCATGAAAAGCAAACTTTACCATAGGTTCTTGTTAACAGGAATGAATCCCTGGCCTGTGGAACACTTGGTCAGAATTGCTGATATGACTCCCTGTGTGTCACAAGAGACATAAAACACATGCATGGAGTGAAACTCAAACATTGAGACTGTTTAGCAGAACTTATTTAGTGTACACATGTAGCATAAGATATGATGATACAACTTAAAGTACTCACCAGTAGGAGACCCCATATAAGAAACCTTGACATTATACTTGTGGGGGCTTCTCTGTAGTGTAAGATTATTTTTCCTGCCTGAAAAACAAAATGCAACATTGCAATTCAATCGTGTTTGGTTGTTCTATAAGCTCTCTTATAATCAATTTGGCATAAAAGATCAAAATAAAACAAAGAGACAAAGTGCCAGACAAACACACGTTACAAACCTGTAATCCAAGAAAAGCCATGAGGATAGAGTTGATGCTGCCAAGAACACCTTCTGGATCGTATGGCATATGAGTGGCATAAATCACCTGAATTCAAATGGAAAGAGAAGTGGGGTTTTGTGAATATAGTCGAGTTTGCATTACCTGTAATGTTAGCAATCCTGCATGAGCCTCTCAGAAAGAAACCTGATATGTAAGCTCAGGCATCCCAAGTGACAGAAAGTCTAAATGTGACTACAAGTGGAATGTTTGGGTTGTTTTGCTGGTCACTGACCCGTGACGAGGGATTCTGGTAGATGTGGTTTTCTCCAAGCAGCCATCGGTCGATGAAACCAGCGGCGCCACCGGTGCAGTTTGCATACAGGCCCATATCCCCAATCCCACCTGGACCCAGGTAACCTCTGTTCAAAGAGCCAGTGAAGTCAGTGTTATTAATGTAGGATAAAAGACATGAAGAGCAGGACCTAGAGTAAAGGACCTATACTTTAAAAAAAAAGATTCTTCATTATTGCAACTCTGATTCCCAAAAAATGCTGAATTAGATGCACTGTTTCTATTTAAGTTTTAACACAGTGTCCCCACCTTTTTTGGAATCAGGGATATATAAAGCAGGTCTAGGTGATATATAAATACTGCAAAAGAATCAGTATCCACAGTGGACAGGACCTTGTTTTTTGAGTACTTCTCTTTTAAGATAAATACAGAAAGGCAGAAAAAAATGCCTGGTTTTACTCACGTTGGGCAATCTGGCACAGGAAGTGCGAACGTGAGGCATAGCCAGATGGTTTCTAAGAGAAGCACACACAGCCAGGCGGGCCAGTACAGCAGGATGTCAAGACCAGGGGACCACCAAGCATCCTGGAGAACACAGACACGTCTCAATCATCAGTTTCGTACATTTATCATAGATAGAAAGTAAAACAAAAGATCACAATCAGGATGTATTTATGCTTCTATATGTCAACAGTAAATGTGGTGATTTTGTAAGGTAATTTCCATCAGTTGAACATTAAACACAAGCTAAATAATGAGGGTGTAATGGAGCTGTTGGCTGACCGTTGTAAGGATGTCAAGATGGCCTCTAGCCACCAACAGATCCAGGCAGGCTACAGCCAAGTAAGACCAAGCCAGGCGCTGCAGCACACCGGGGATCCGCAGGTTGTCAAAAGACACTGTGGAGCCGATGAGTGCGAACACACACACAGGCGGGGACACACAAGCAAACGAACAAAGGAAGAAAACGTTTGGAGTAGTATCAAGGAACATGGAGTATTAATCATCCAAATGGTTTACAACACTCCAGTCAGCATCAGAGATGCGTGCTTGTGCTCACATGGTCCCTGGCAGTAGTTTGGGTTGATGATGAAGACGCCGATGAGGAAGAGCTGCACACTCCTCCACATAACCTTCCTCAGCAGTGAGCAGCGGGTCGAGCCCGCGCGGAGCTGGGAGTTGATTGACAGGGCGACGGATGTCCCCATTATGAACACAAACCTGGTGAAGAAGAGTGGGAGAAAATGAGATGATAACTGGTGTTAGATAGAAAAGTAGATAGAAGTTTTCATGTAAATACTTGTAAATCAAATGCATTATACCAGCACAGATACACAGGAAACATGGGAAAACACCGCTTAGTTAAAGCAATAAAGCAAGTTTTGGATCATGCAATCAAGTTGCGATAGCTTTATTTCATGTACAAATTCCACAATGTAACTGGAATAGGAGTTGGTGGATCTTGTACACCTTCAATACATGGAAAAACATGGTTACATGGTAACTAACAAATTCCAGAATGGGGTCAGCGAATCAGCAGTTCAAAGTAGGATAATAATAATCTGGCAATATGACACCAATTATGATACACGGGTTATGATTCAATATATGGCAGCAAAGTTGGATCTGCTTTTGCATTTTTAACAGTTTTTAACCTTTGATATTCTACATAGTAGACTTCTTTTTGTAGAATCTGTCAGCTACAAACCTTTGTATGTAAACTAATAATTAAAAATCGATACAATGATTTAGAGAATCAATACAGTATCACAAAACATGAAATCATGATTCTCAAGTGTACTGATGTTTTAGTTCAAAGACATGTCAGGGAAACTGCCCGTTTAAATTGAGCTTACCAAGGGAACACTAGATCTGCAACTGTAAGACCTGTAATGACAGAAATGGAAAACCGGCTTCAAAATCACCTTTAATACCAAGGCAGGTTAAAAAGATCTGTGAATAATTTGTGACAAGGTTTCAAAATTAACAACAGAATCAGGAGGGGCTCACCATTCCAGCTTTCATGTCTAAAGAACCAGTATCGTCCCCCTCCATAGTTCACAAACACCATAATGACTAAGGAGATGCTGAGAGAAAATAGAGAAAATGTAACAGGCAGTGAGATTACACCAAACAAGAGAAGCGAAGGCACACAGGCCTGTTTGTTTAAAGGGGCATCAAAGTTCAAATAGCACCAAAACACAGAGGAATTGTTCACTTTAGGAGGAAAAATCCTTTGAAACAAATAGTTCAACTTCAAGTCACCGGATCGATGTTAATATTATCAGTCATGGCTCATTAATGAGTCACGATTCCAGTGTCAGCTCGCCAAAAGTTTACACTGCATTAAGAATCACATGATACAGTTTAATGTTAGATCAGGCCAAGTGGTGATTCACTTCATATCTTCCTTTGAGGAAGCAGAGCTGCAGGGAGGAGGGGGGGGCTTACCCTCTGAATGTGTCCAGAGATCGCAGCCTCTTGCTGGGGTTGGGTGGTGGAGGGAGGATGTTGTCAGCAACTAGTGACACGGTCCTGCCAGGGGAGCCCAGTTCCTGAATAATGGTTGTTAGATATCAGCACTGTTCAGCTGAAAGTATACACACATTCCCCTTAAAAAATAAAAGCCTCCACTACAAAGCCTGTAAAACGCTCCACTAAATTTTTCAATTATTTTAGTGTGAACAGCCTCAAGTGATGTATCTTTCCGAATAAACATAATAAAAAATACGTTTTATTTGTGTCACTTTTTTCAAAACATGCTTGCAAAGTGCTTTATAATGTACAATTACAAAAAAAGTGTAGTTGTACACCATCTTGGCTAAAAAAGGTCCTACAGTTTGTTGTTAGAAGAATATCATTTGCACAAACACTCACAGAGTTGATGAGCCTCTCTGTCTCCATGGAGCCGCTTATCCGGAAGAGGATACCCCTCACTACATCAAGCCTGGACAAGAAACAATTGAACAGTTTAAGAGTAATTCTTGTTAGACTCCAGACTCAACAACACAGCAGCAGGAGCTCTCTGCACTTGGCAGAAATCTTTAGCAAGAGAGGCTGGTGCCACAGTGCTGTGATAAATATCTCAACAAAATGCTCTAAATCTAACCAAATTATAATGTAATGCATCATATGTCAAATTGATTACATGACTGTGCAGATTTTCCAGCTAGTATAAAACTCATCACAGCCCTATTTATGAATTTACTGAATGAATAGAGAAGAACAAAGCAATAAAATGGCTTTACCCTAATATTGTTGTTCCAATGGTAGATGCCACGGCTAATCCGGCAAAGATAAGAAAAGCTACCAGGATCGCTGTGCAGAGAGAAGGGAACATTGTTTAAATGCAGAATATAGCATCAAATAATTGACATGCAGCATTTCCATGTAATACATGCTTATAAACCCATTTATTTGCGTGACACTCACGTATGTAGCTGTTGACAGGGTCTGCATCAGTCACTATGGAGCAGTTGACCATTGAGGAGTTGTTCAGATTCTTCACCCACAGAGAGTAGTTCCCGTGCTCCCCGAAGTGGAATGGGACCCTGGAATTAATAATAATATGCTGTACCAGTTAGCAAACCCAACCAGACTGATGGATTTATCTGCTGATAGTCATTCCATAAATCTTTAATTTTATTTATGTAGATTGTCATTCAACATTGTTTTATTAACAGCTTGTTGACAACCACAACCTTAATAAAATGAGCAAGAAATGTTATTTCATGTCAAATATATGTTAATGCTTTCTAGTGTAATGTTGAATTGAAATCAACCACCATTATTTAATAAGGGTCATGTTTTTTTATTAATTGATAATTAGTCAAGCAGAATCACTGTGTCCATGTTGAACTGCAGTGTACTGCTGCATCTCCAAATCCTATTTGAATCCTATATGATTGGCAATTGTGTTATATAAAACGCATTTAGGTAGGTTAAGTAATGCTAAAACTACACTTACAGATGTACTGCTTATGACTCTTTAAGGGTGGATTTCAAGGTAATAACTTTGCCAAACATTTATACCGTATATGTTCTAATATAGTCCCAGGTCTGGTGTATGTGAACCAGGTGTGTTCTTTAACTCACGTGCAGAGCTCCTGGTTGTCAGCAGTGCTGTTGAGTTGCAGTGTAATTTCATGCTGTGTGCCCACAGGAAAGTCTACTGAGCTGGGCTGGCCAGGACCAATCCCTGCAGCTACCACCCCCAACTGCTGGTACAAACACTAGCGCACAAAGAAAAGGGTCCAGATCAGAAAACCATCATCATCCTCATCTGAAACAAGTAATATAACTACAGGATCATCTGCAGGGGGGAAACAAATCTGTTGTGTGAGAGACTACCTGATAGCATCTCTCTGACATCCAGTACACCACCACATTAGTGTCCCACTCATTGTGGACTGTCAGAACTGCCTCATCCATCTTCCGGACTGTGTGTTGAGAGAGGCCAGCTGGAGGAAGAAATAGCAGCACACAATGTGCACATTAGTAGAAATCAATTAGCAGATCCATTACCACATGCAGAAAATATGCTCCAGCTCACAATGTGGCGGACCACACCAAACTGTGAAGCTGATGCATTTCTATAACCAGAAACAGAAAGCGTGTTTGTTATTGCGCTGTAAGAACCAAGGCGTTAAATAATCCCTGCTCTCTTGACTCCATGTTGACCGACATATTGAGAGACAGCATACAGTAAATGCGTTGCTTTTCGTAGACGCTACAGCTGTGCAAGTAGCTTTCTATAACTTACCTCAAACCTACGGCTCGCTGCTATCGTTACGGACCACCAGAGTGAGTGGTAGCTAGATGGGTAGCCAGAGTGGAAAAACCTCTCCCCAGTCTGAACTGTAGGCTAAAGCCAGTCAGCTAACGTTGCTGGCTGTAAGAGGAGAGCATGTGAGAGGGCTGAAGTTATGTCTGCAGAGCCGTGGTCACATGCTGTATTAATCCGTAAACTACCCCCAGGAGGGAAGTTTAAACGACTGGAGCCCATTCTTGGACTGTCAACTGTTCCTTTATGTTGGTGTTGTTTTGAGTTAGCCCCGAGCTAATTTATAGTAAAATAGTAAACACTAAAATTCTAATCTATCGTGGCGAATCTCCTATTAGTTGATGAAAGCAACCGACATCGCTGCAAGGCGATTTAAAACACATGATGAAATTAAAGTGATGTAAAATTGTGCTGTAGAATACGCGAAGTTATTAGCTATAGCTAACCTAGCCACGAAACACTTCCCTGATGTTAGTTTTCACTTGTCAACACTCCTGGATACTCACAGGTAGATGTCTGAGCAGTCAGAGGTCCCACACAAACTGCTACAACCAAAGCAGCGACAGCAAATGAAAATATACATTTCTGTGGTTGTATCATTTCCTTCTGCTCTGCCTGTTTCAACCCTAAGTCTGAAGATGTATCTTTTGACTTCTGTAGTTTCCTTTTTGCCATAGCACATACTACTTCCGATCCGTCCTTGTTTTGACAATGTAGTGGGAGCCATGAGGGCCAAAGTACATTATTGACGCCAGTTACCTGTTTACGACCTAAAGGTCACTACCTTTTACCTATTAATATGGTTATCACCATTATTATTTCCCTTTTACCGTCGTAGGGGAAAATATATGAGTTTATTACTCATGTATTGAGTGTCGAAGTCACAATGGGCTAAAATACACCTTCTGTTACAATGTTACGGTATTTTATTTCAACCCATGAATTAACTATTTCGCATTTTGTTAAAGGTGTCCTTTCCTGATTAGTTGTCAAAGCGAGGGAAGTTGAGCTCTTTATCCAGATGAGCATCATGTTGTCTCAGCCATAGACAATAAAAAGTAGTATGTATTTATGTTCTTTATACAGTCAGTCAATGGTTTTAGGCATACAAGTCAGGTTTTTATTAAGTTTGCTAACGCATGCGCATAAGACTTGACAGCAAGGACTGCCAATCGATAATCGAGTGAATCAACGGCGCCTCCCTTCGGATTTCATCCATCACAATGGCAGATAAACAAAATGCTCAGAAGAGGTAATATTCACGTTAGACCGTTAGTTATGTCTAACCGCGGGGCTTAAGTTCAAAATAAACTAAATTGTGAATCGATATCCCCAATAAAATAGCATGTACAATGTTTAGATGGCTAGCAAAATGGCAAGCTAGCCACGTAAGCTAACACTGTCATCATTTTTCTCTCTCATGCCCTCGGTCACTGTTTTTCTGTTTCCAGTGTCAAAATAGCCGCTGGAGCCGTAGTTTGCGTTGAAAGTGAAATTAAAGGAGATGTCACCATAGGTAAGATGTTTCGCTCTAAGTAATTTCCAAGCTGCTGACTTGCCAAAACTTGCATTTGTTTACCTCAAATCGGATTAGACTTTCAACTGATTCTATTCTTTCGCTACGTTATCTTAACATACCTTATAAATCCTCTGTTGTCGTCAGGGCCGAGGACAGTAGTCCATCCAAAAGCTCGTATAATTGCAGAGGCAGGACCCATCGTCATTGGAGAAGGCAATTTGATTGAGGAGCAAGCTCTGATAATTAATGGGTAATTTAATATTTAATATTTCTTGTACTTCAGTGTATATCATGTACAGCACTGCTTTGTTTTGTTTTTATATGGGATGTCTCTGTTTTGAAATAATCTATACCTGCATCATAATAATTACAAACTTGTTTCTTTTTTCACTTTTCTTACAGTTACCCAGAAAACATCACACCAGAGTCTGAAGTGGAACCAAAAACAATGACCATTGGGATGAACAATGTATTTGAAGTTGGCTGTGGTATCCTTTTGCTTGATGACTTTAAATCTATAAGTCACACTTTTTAAATATTGCAACCATTTTATGAATCATAACTATCAAATCATATTTGCCTTAGCTGGCAACCAACAGTATCACAAGCTCTGAAAATTGGGGACAACAACGTGATTGAATCCAAAGGTGGGGTGCTTTTGTCTTTATCTGGCTTTCACTGTGTTTTGATGTGTGAGCAACCCTCATCAGTAAATTAAGCCACTCACTGTGCCACATATCCTCTATCTGGTTGTCTAGCTGATGTCGGTAGGAATGTGATCCTCACCAGTGGCTGTATCATTGGAGCCTTCTGTCAGGTCAACACCTGTGAAGTCATACCTGAGAACACCGTCATCTACGGCTCTGGATGCATGAGGCGGGTGCAGACGGAGAGACCACAGGTACGACAGCATTGCAGTACATTTATGCTTACAGGTGGACCATTAAAATTTATTTTCCTGTTAAAACCTTCATAGAGATGTTGATTTAACTCACTGGTGACAGGAGGCTGTGGTCCATGGTGCTGATTCATAGTATAATATATAGTAATTATAGTCAGGCAATGCCCATTTAGGGATTTTGGACAGTTAATTTATTAAAAGCATTAAAAACCAATATGATACATTTAAGACTGAATGTAATGTTTTAGGAAGAACAGTGGGACTATTGGCACCATTAGTTTAACAAACTACACCATAATACCGGTTGTAGCATTGCATTTTTTAGCTTACTCAACTTGTTCAGGAAAACATCATTTCAGGTCTACTGTAATTTTAAGTTGTACTACAAGAATTTTCAAACATGGCCAGTTTTTAATAGCACTGTGATGATAATACTTAAATGTCCTTGTCTTATTAACATGTTTGTTTTGCCATCTTTACAGCCCCAGACTCTTCAGCTCGACTTTCTGATGAAGATTTTGCCAAACTACCACCACCTGAAGAAAACTGTTAAAGCTGGCCACAGTGCAAGCTAAAATGTAACATCACACTTGTTAAGTGTTAATGGCTACCAATCCCATATTTAAATAGATCTCTCTGGAAGGAGCATGAATGTATGTAATTAATATGACCCTAGCTTCATCAGTACCTTTTCTAACTTACTGATAACTATTTTCTACTCTTGCTGCACCAGCTGATTAAGCATTTCACCTTTCTCTTGCTGTGCTGATGTACCCTTTTCTATGATTAATTAAATAACCTCAAAAATGCTTATTGTGTGCTTTGTAAATTAATTTATGATCAGTGGTTACTGGTAATTTCACCACTACAGTAGATTCTATACAGTGCAGTAAGAACACAAAGGAATTAGTAGAATGCTTTAAGAGCCATCCACATTTCAAAAACAGACATTTTTATTAATATTAATCATTCAATTTATACAGAAAATAAATGTCAGCATTTTAAACGACATAACTGATCTAATTGTTTCTGCTGCACATGTAAATCAAGCAATGAGGCAGTGTCCTGTAACAGTGTCATTTATTAAAATAAGTTCAAAAAGTTTTAGTATTTGAAACCACTGTTTTGATGCTGCAAAGTGGAATTCCATGACGAGTAATGTCCAAGATGTTTCATGCTGGATGAGAGACCTCGATGTGATGCACTGCACAACACAAGCCTGTCTGCTGTTCCTAATTAAAGGATGGAAGGCTGCCATCAGATAAGGACGGCTGCCCTTTCAAAATAAAAGCTTCCACGCACACACCTCTTTGCAACATACTAAATAAAATGAAGACACAAGTATTTACACACGTCAACCTCATTTACATTTTAAACAGTAAGGTTGCAGGCAGCACCCTCAAGTATGGTAGTTTTGGTAAGGGCATTCAGTGTCCTTAAATGGTCTTGGTACTCCTTTCCTCCAGTGTCCTCCAGTTATCACTGATCAAAAAACAAAATAAAAAGGATTCCACAACACAGTTGCTATTCACTCCATGTAATACAAGACCACTGATCACTGAGAGGAGTGCAAAGAAAGGAAAAGAAGCTAGTTTGGACACAAGAGACAGCCATGAAAAAGTCTTTGTATTGTAGTGTGGCCAGGGTCTCAATCTCCAGCCTTTTTTCATTTACAGCTTGTCGACTCCTCTGCTCTGAGGGCACGAAGCAGCGAAAGAAAAGAGCCTCACTTCTTAACAGGAACACCGTCTGAATAATCCTCCAGTACGCCTGCCAAATGGTTGTTGTGGGTCTTGAAGGGTCTCTTCCTCTGCCCACTTTGCTTCTTCCTCTTTTGAACCGGTAACTGCAGGGAGCACAGAAACGCAATCAGTACTGATTATAAGATGGGTAATTAACAAACTACACGTCAAAATTCAGAGTTAACCCCTTATTTCTTGTGAAGTAAATCAAGGAATGTGGATTAAAATTTTGAATGAGAGTCAAGCAGATAGAAGACAGAGGGACACTGACCACTTTCTTTGGTCCTGTTTCTTGCATGGAGGAGATGCCTTGTTTCTTCAGGTACTCCTCAATCTTCTCTTCATCCATGGAATCAACGGGAACACTCCTCCACAATTTTTGGAATTCTACAATTGAAAAGCAGGTTTTTGAGCTAGAAACACACTAATCAAACAACTGGACACCCAATTACTGACCATATGAGATAACTATAAGGGCATTTGGAGAGTACAGATCTCATAATGTTAACAGAAGGGAAAATAATTAATTAATTTATAATTCATTTCCACTATGTGATTCTAATTTGATGTAATGGGATTTTTTCTCTTGGCACATAGTACTTCCTTCCCATATTTTCCATAATCCTGCTGACAGTCAAAAAAAAAAGGGAAAAAATGTTGGAGGTGCACAACAAACCATGTGCCAGCCTCGATGAATTGGCAAAAAAATAGGAAAGTAAGAATATGAGTAAGTCTGAGTTTGATATACAGTACTAGTCAAATGTTTGGACACACCTTCTCATTTATTGTTTTCTCTTCATATTTATTAAATATTTTCCATTGTAGGTTAATATTAAAGAAATCAAAACTATGATGGAACACATATGGAATAACGTAGTAAACAAAAAAGTGTTAAACAAACCAGAATATGTTTTACATTTTAGATTCTTCACAGTAGCCATGTTTTAATTTGATGGTCTCTAAGTAAGAAGGAAAGAAATTTAATGAAAAACTATTCCAGGTGAAAACCTCATGAAGCTGACTGAGAGGATAACAGAAGTGTACAAAGCTGTCATCGAAGCAAAAGGTGGCTACTTCATCGAATGTAAAATATAAAACATACTCCAGTTTGTTTAACACTTTTTGTAAATACATAATTCTATATGTAGTGTGTGTTCTTTCATAGTTTTGGTGTCTTGAGTATTCATCTACAATGTTAAAAATAATAAAAAATGAAGAAAAAACACTGAATGAGTGTCCAAACTTTTCGCTGGTACTGTAGATCTATAATTATAGCTGAGAAGAAATAGGTTACATGTAAAAGTAAAGTGCGATAAAAAAAACATGTATTGGATGTTAAAATAAAAAAAATGCTTATTCAAACATAATAAACATTTGTTTAAGTTACAAAAACATTTTTATTTAAAATGCTATGACTTTATATAACAGACTGAGATAGAGAGACACAGAGAGAGCCATGTAAAGCTGACTTGCTCACCTTCATCTACCACAAACTGGCAGTGCTTGTCGTTGTAGAATAAGATCTTCTTCTTATCTGGTCTTGTCACAAAGATGATCTGATCTCCCAAAGCCTGCGAACACATGACAGCTCATGTTTCTGCTGATGCACCTTTACTGTTAAGTCTCCACAGTGTTCAATCAGTATACAAAAGAACATGTTTAGTGCTACCTTGATGGCCTTGGCTGAGTTGGGCAGACCCTCCTCTACATCATCCAGCAGCACTCCTCCCAGGCCCAGCTGGTCGTGTTTGTCCAGCAGCCTCAGTAAGGCTTTCTTGTCCTTCAGGTTGTACTTGGGCTTGAAGCCGTACACTCCATCCCGGACGTCAATTTTGGGATTGTTGACCAAGGCCTGAGATCGTCAGAGAGTGGAGAAGTAGCTGTCAGGCTTTAAGTCTCAAGTTGTGGGTGATGTGTATATGTATTTAAACAATTATGTGATGTAAATATCAAAACGTATATCATGAATAAATATCAATGTTTATAATAATTCACAAACCTTATACATCACTAATTTCTTGTTTCTTGTATCTTTTTAAAAACTGAGGATAAATACTGAACATATTGTGTTCACCTTCCATAACATGCACACTTTGAGCCACGGCACAGTCCTGGATGTTCTATGATGTGCGTTATCAGCATCATAACTCAGCTTCTACTCAGTGGCTAGCTTCTTTTGCAATACACAGGATGTTGTGGTTGCGGTTCACATAAGTTTACATATGACTTTGAAGGGAAATAACTGCTGTGGGGATTTTGGTTGTAAAACAGGTCAGTGAAATGGTGCATGACAGGGTCACGTGTTGGCTTGGGTTGTATCAAGGTATTATAGAAGTCCATGGTGTTTAGAAATACAGGCGGTATGGTTTTAAAAACCAATAAAAAATCAATCAAAATCAATAAATTCAGACGCTGCTTTGTGAGGTGAGGTGAGGTGACATATTAAGGCGATATATTGTAGTGCACAACACGCGCCACCAGAGTTCAGTCTGTACTGGTGGGACGAGCATCGTTTACTTCACCCACATGATGAAAAACAGATAAACAATTAATAGCAGATGGCTAGTTAGTTTGTCAACCTGGTTAATGTACCAAACGAAGCTGTCACTAATCTCACAATAGCAATGTGCTTTTCTATAGAATAGAATAGAATGTTTCTATCCTTGTGTTTGTAAATAATCACTCTGAATTATGAACTGGACACATTCTCTTTTATTTCCATTTTACATAGTGTCCCGATTTCCTTGGAATCCTGGTTGCATTCGAACTCATTAATGTCTGAGCAGGCTAAGAGTATATGAGATAAATAGCAACGTACAATGCTGTACATGATGCTACAATGACTTTTATTAATGGCAGCCTAGTCTTTGAATTTTCTTTAATAAAATCCAACATACATGTATGCCCCGGGAAGTTTCAGGAAGGTATGATGGTATGAACAAATAGTTCAGTTAGCATAATACTTAAGAAACACAAACACACCTCGGTCATAAGCCATTGTTTCTGTTTCATGCTGATGTCCAGAAGTTTGGTCTCATCCAGAATCTCCTCTAGGGTCAGGCAGTGTGTATCCCCATTCTGATGCCTTGTCTAAGAGTCGAGGACAGAAAGGTACACAGACTTACATAAAGAAAACACACATACAGTAAACAAAATAGAAAATCTTCCAAAGCATTTATTTTAAAATGTAAGCAATTCTTAGCTCCCACCTCTGACAGGTTTTAAGCCAAGTGTCTACAGTGATTTTGTGCCTCACATCAAACTGTCAGGATATTTTACACGGTTAAAACTGTGTATTCAACAGATGGCACAAAAAATGCACACATTAAAAGAAAATCTGTCAAGTTGAGTGTGAGATCTGCAGCGAGGGATGAGTCAGACATTCAGCTAGTGTGACAGGTCCTGGCTGCCTCTTTGCAGAGTCACAGCATGATAAACAAGCTGTTAACATACCAAAAGAAAGACTGGGGACCAAATGTTACGCAGCGGACACAACTGACTCACTGGGCTGACACAACAGACAACAAGTCAAGCTTTTAAAGAGCTTTTATTGAGATGACAACAAGTTTCAATTCGAGCAATTACGTTAATGCTGTTGTGAGAGCTGAAAATAAACGTGGAGAGGAACAATGTCCCTGAGACTGACACACAACTTTGTCTAAAGCAGCGCTCATTTGCAGAGGCGAAAACTTCAGGGATTAATACAACAGAGTGTCTTTATATTCACAAATTCACAGCAGCTATTCAGCTATTTACACCCCGGGCCTCTCAATCCTGATATATTATGGATCCCACTGCATTTCAGAACAAGACCTGCCCTGCAGCGCTGCGATTGGTCAGGGCCATGCCATACGTCCTTGTGGATTGACTTAAACGTTAAAAAGTGTATGGAGGGTTGGTATCTCAACTGGAGGGTTGGCTCAGGTTGGAAGTCATGAGGCCATCCAAGATGAAGCAGCGGGTTTGTCGCTAATTTGTCTAATGGTATCTTTAGGGTTAATTTATAAGGCTGTTGCCAATGTGTGAATGCTCTTCTAACATGTTCATGCTAAAATCACCCAAATTAGGTAGAAATTCATTCTTTGGGATGCAACAACTAATTTTTTATTTTTTATTCACTTAAAAAGTAACACTTTATTACTTGTTGGCTGTGGACACCTGGGAGCTTGTCTTTCACATGATATACAATGATATACAGCCACACTGGCGATCCACTCCCAGTTAAAATATCATTGTATGTTGGGGACACCTGGGTGCTAATGGCATCTGTCTGAATACAATTACCACTGAATTCCAACAGAATGTTTGTTTTTTAATAGACGAAATCTCTTCGGGGTCTTACCTTCATATAATTAACTATCTTGGCCAGGCAGCCAAACTTGTACCCAGAGCTGGTCTTGATGTTGAAGCTGCCATTACTAGACTCTGTGGAGAGAAAGAGAAACAGAGATTTAGGCTAAATATTTAAATATCACATTGTTTACTTTTTGTTGATAATACTGTTAAAAATCCTGAACATTAAACATTAAAAACACAATTGGCAGATCAGTTAATGATATATATATACATTATGTACCTTGAGGTCAGTAATCTTTATTTAATCAGTCTAAAATTGTATGCATTAGTCTACACATTCTTTATGGTCAACAAATACCAAACCCCCCACCTCCTTGTCTGGCCTATTTGTCCCTACTGAGGATGTCATTCTTTAAAGAGCATCACAGAAATATACAAAATGTATTGTTTTAAACTGGGGATTATTTTCAGCAATGAATTAACACACATTTGGTGTGCTAACTGAGTATTTATGGCAGTAGGACAATGTTAAAATAAGTTACAGTGGCCACATTTGTGTTCATGGCGATAAACGAACGCCTTGCAAAAGCAAAACACATTGATGTTTTTTTTAAAAATAATTTTTGGAACACAACTGAGCTCTCTGACACAGCTAAATGAGATATATTACACTCTGGCTATACCGCCTTGTTAGCTGGATGAAGTTATGGTTAGTTTTGTTCTTTGTACGGGATTTGTTGACAAGAATAATAATATAGAATATCACAAGCCCTGTCCTTTCATGTGAAAAACATATCGTAAACAATTCTGCAGTTTATGAGAGTAACCTGATAATAATAATTTGAAGTTCAGCCAGCTGGTCCTATTCTCTGCTGGCGTCCAACAATGCTGCTCCCCCATTGAGACTGTCTGAGGTCTGGAATAAGCACTCGCCAATCAAAGCTGAAAACAGACACTGATTCATGAATGATTCATGGTGTGGGCGGGAGCTTCTGTAGCCGAGAGCTGCACTGTGGGCAGGACGCTGAAATTGTGACAGGCCGCTGAACGAATGGTGCAGAGGCAGGGCTAAAAGAAAAGAGCCAATGATGGAGAGAAGCTCGTGCCGTTCAGCTGAGACGAGAAGAGCTGCAAGGAGTGGCGGAGGGAGTGAGGGAGTGCACGAGCGACGGCTGAAAGTGCGTGAGAGTGCTGAGCAGGAAAACAGGTCGAGGAGTGAACGCGGAGGAGGGAGAGAGTGGAAGACAGAGCGATAGGTGGAGCACCAAAGACAGGAGAGTGCATCTGTTGACTTGCATCTTCCAAAGACTGATCCAGACGCACAGGTGAGTCTGCATATTTTTCCAGAATGGCATCATCGGAATAATGTGTGCCTGTTTGACATCAACAGATCATAACAATCCACAATATGAATTTAAGCTACAGGCTCTTCTCGGTCTCACTGTGTAGCTATACATAAGGGTTTTTTGGTGTGTAAGCCAGCATTCACCGGGTAAATCATGCATTTTTAACTGCAGCAGATCTATTTATGAAGCCAATTCGTTCTACATTGGAGGAATCTAAAATTGCAAATCACCATATCTAACAACTATATTAGGAACATTTAATTCAAACTATAACAGTCACTAAGCTAATAGCTCTTGGTGGCCACTGTAATATTTAGGCCAAGACTGAGGGAACACGCAATGGATTAAATAAACATGGGATCTGCCTGTCTGCTTTCTTCCCATAAGAATGCCAAGCATCAGAAAGTGTGTGTTTCTATCTGTATGTGTACTCATATGCATCCTGTCAGTGTCGGTGATGCATGACTCGGTGCAAACTGCAGCTTTCAAGACAAATCAATGAGAGACTGACAGCTGTGAGGAGCCGGCCAGGGGCATTAAGAGTGCATAAGTGTGTTTGGTGTGTGTGTGTGTGTGTGTGTGTGTGTGTGTCAGCCACCCTGTAGCCATAGAGCAATATATGATCGTAGAACACCTTTCAGAGCCAGGCTGGGGTGGGGCTCAATTTGGGCAAAATAACAGATGCTGTAGGGAGCCAATCTGTCATTGTGTATGTGACTGCTCTGACAAGAGAGAGAAACCATACGGGGGGCAAAAACAGGCGAGACAAATTCGTAAAAAAGAGGGTTGTTGTCATGGCAATGAGTTGAAGTGAAGTTGATATTATGAGCCAGGTCTGCGATAAGAGGATGCTAAAGACAGAGTTAGCGGCATAAACTGAGAAGAAAAGACCACACAACACTGACCACGTACTGTACATACTGTAAGCAGTCTGCTCCCAAGAAGCAATTACAAACTCACAGTTAATGTAGTTAACTGTGTGTGTCCTTGATAGTCAATATCTTCCTGCCTTACCCCACCCAGTATAAAACCACACTATTAAAGTGTAACTAATTAAGGTTATTTCCTGAGTTGAAAATCTCTTGAGATAATTTGAGACAACAACCGGCACTATCACATTACAGTGTCAACTTATACAGAAAACCAAGTTACCGTCACACAAGAGGCATTCATCAGTCTCTATAAGTGCACTAAAATACACTCTCACAGATATACAGGTCATATTCTAAGATGCCAAATATCTATCCCACATATCTGAAAGCATTTGTTTTGAAAGAAAGCCCATTTTCAGTTATAAGATCAGAGAAGAAATTCACACAAAAACAATGTAATGTAATGTTAGCTGAGAGCTGAGCGACATGATGCTGTAAAGTGTCTATTGTATACATAGAAAATAGGCCTTACCATGTGGTTATTACATAAGGATCTATAATGTTATTGAGATGAGATATATCAGGCCAGAAGTTTCCAAGCCCCAGGTTAGCATTATGTATAGAAGAAGCACTAATGCCCCTCTTCCTCAACTCACTTTCTGTGGTACACTCAAGTAATCTGGGTCAGCTTCCTTGGTCTCAGTCTGTTGATATAAAAATGTCTGTGCCTTTGTGTGCATATGCGTGTTTAGAGCATGTATGTGCACATAAGCCCATGGGTGTGTGTGTGTGGGCCGCGACACTGCTACACTGTACCCTGAGGATTTTAAAAAGGGAGGCTTTGGCTGAAAATGTGAGACGATAGCTGAAGAGAGACAAACGGCCTGACTATATACATACTGCAGAGCAGCTTTTAACTTCACCACAGTTCCTTAACCTCTACGTTTTATCAGGTGTTATGTCCGAAGAGCTGCAAACCAAGAGCAGAAGCCATATTTCCCTGTGCAGCCAGCAGCCATCCTTTTCTACCAGGCTTTTAAGTCTATTTTTGTTCAGAGCAGATGGCCTCAATAGGGTTTTTGTTCTTTAGTAATATAACCTTTTGCTCTAACACATTGTCTTCTCATTTAACTAACAATTCTTTCTCAAGTGAGACTATGTCCTTATCAAAAGCGAAAATGAAATTCAGGCACATGATCTGTAGAGATTTCTTTTTTTTGAGACATTCTTCAGCTACTTAATTTTTTTAATCACTCTCACCATGGAAACAAGTACTTTACAACCACTGTTCTCTAATTTGGTCTCCCTACTGCTGTCACCACCTCGCAGCGATAACCAAGAACTGCGACGGGCATTAACAATCTGTCTGTCTCTTCAATCCAGAAATCATGGCCAACATCTCCACCACGATACACCCCAGTAATCTCCCATGGCACCAAGAGGCGGCCCTTCTCTCCCGCGTCTCCTTGCAGGTCCAGGAGGTCTACCCTTTCCATGATGGCTGGAATGTGGCCTGCTTCATCATCCTTCTGCTCTTCATCCTCACTGTCGTGTCTCTGGCTGCCTTGGCCGTGCTCTATGAGCTTCTGGACTGTGGGTGCTGTGCCAAAGGGAAGACACATCACCAGCTACAGGAGGAGGGGCCAGGAAGCTGCGGCAAGCTCATGACCAGTATTTGCAAGGAGCCGGAATCCCATACTGAGGTGGTATAGGGTCAGCAAAGATGAAGATGAGGGAGAGTAGGAATTCGGGTTTCAGTTGTGAACTGGGCAATACAACATCGACCCCGATGACCTGCCAAAGAACTTCTAAAATTGCCCAATAATGGTTCAATTGCTCATAGTTAGCAGGATGCAGAGGGAAGGGGGAGCTTCTTACCGATTTGGAGTCAAATTAGTTTTTCAATTCAGTTAGGAAGAAACATTCACACATCTGCATTTACGACCACTAAAAACACAGGGTGGACCCTGAAAGCCATAATTTACACTAAAAACACTACCAGAGGAAAGACAGAGCACCACAGTAGTATAATAGTACTAGAAATACTACTAATAGTGTGGCCACGTTGACATGAAAAACACTTAGAACACCCAATATCAACTAGTTTAAAAACAACCTCTGCCCTGCGAGTACTGCACATACATGTGTGCCGGCTGCAAATACAAATGAGCTTCTATGAGACGTGATGAAATGTTGTATACAGTCAGAAAATGCTGTCTATATCAAAAGACTTCAATATCCTAGTATCCCTACAGGACCTGCTGAACAACAAACAGATTATCAAGCCTGGTTGGACAACATTATTGCTTTGAATAAAGCCTGTGTTTCTCTGTTCTTGTAAAATGTATGCCGGTGTTGTAAACATGTTTAGCATTGCAAAATTTAACTCATGAGAAGTGACACTTGTTTGTTGCACAGTGATGTAATTTATCATGTCATTTCAGGCACAATGTATGAGTTCAAAGGCCTTACCACAATATGCCTAATAAACTGTCACTGAATAATGCAACAGCCCGTTTTTCTGCGAAAATAACCGTTTGTCAGTTTGTAAAAAATTGGTTGCACCATGACTACTTGGCGCAAAACCTAACTTATTTAGATGTGAAGTCCTAACTAATTCAAGTGGCAAATCAATTATGAAAGATATAGTTCCAGTCATTGTAACCGTGTGCAATAGCTTTATGGCTAGCACAAGCCACTTAGCATTGTAGCACACCGAAGTGAGTTAGAAAGATACAGATATATCAATAAATTATACCTCTACATGATTAAAAGACTGCAGAAGTTATTTTAATAAATGATGCTGTGTTTTACGACAAAGTATAATTCTGTGACATTTTATGATTTACACAATCTTTGTATCCTTGGTGCAACCACTTTTATTTTCGTCATGCAAAAATCGTAAACTAGTAATAATTTACGTTATAACAGGGTTAACTTTGAACACACAGCTGGCGCAACAGGCTGCAGACATATAAAGGCAACATAAGGGGAAAATACATTAAGTGTTCCAGGTTAGAGTCTAACCTGAGTTCAGTACTTACTGACTAAGTAGGAAGTATCTCTCCAGTAAGTACAGATCACTTCAAACTAGTTTATCTAAATGTCAGGGTTACATTCTCCTGCTAGAGTAAACATTTATCAGACCGGCACAGTTACTATTTCTGTGTTTACTTGTATGTGTGTTTGGGTGTATGTTGAACACTACAGTGATCACGCTGCAGCTTTAGCTCTCATTAACACTTGGGTCTGTAGCAACAATATTTCACCCTGTGTCTAAATTATGAATCTAATCACATTAAACCCTCAACTCTCTGAAAAAAAGGTTAAAAACAAACAACGATGTTCTGGTGTGAAAATATCAAGAATAATTCTCTTTAAAGATCTTGAGGGTCCTTAGAGAGCTGGAGTATGCAGAGCGTTCCTTTTTTTGCATTCACAGTTAACTGGATGCAAGTGATAGCATGGATAATGTTGTGTTTAGCCTGTTTGGCCTCATGAGGGCACTGTTAACTTACTGTTGCCTATGAATAAATACAGACAAAGATAAAAACATTGGATTACTGTTTTAGTAAAACAATGGTGCAGCAACTGGCTGTCAGGTATAGTGCAGAGCAGCATTTTCCCTCGATATCAGAGGATTTTGATATCAGTGACATTGGAGACCAAATTTCTAACTTGGGAATCTAGAATATCTTACAAGTGTTGCTCTTTCCTCAAAAACAGGCTTTCAGCTGTTGCAGTCATGCTGAAAAAAAGGAGAGAGGTGCCATGACCTGCAAAAGCTTAGGGTGCTCTAAAGGCCTTTAGTTTTGGCATAAAATAACAACCTTTAAGACTGGTATTGGCTTGGCTACTGTAATGGTGTTAAGAAAATCTGCATCCACACTGAAAATGTTGATTGGTCCCTTTATCCCTTTTGATAATTACAAGCACACTGATGGGAACCAGAGTGATAATGTTTAAACACTTACCAGCGCCGTGTTTGGACCCAGAGGAGCTCTCCTTGTCAGCTTTTGGCTTCTTCTTCTTGTGTGATCCAGAGTCAGATGCAGCCTGTCTCTTCTCTACAGCTGGAGTGGACAGAGCTCTTTTCTTGAAGAGCTCCCTCTCCCTCAGTAGAGCTGGATCCATCCTGGCTGACAGAGAACAAATTTATATCAAACACAGCGATTATTAAAGCCAGTGATCTCTCAGGAAATTACTGAAGGTTCCAGAGTGTCAGTTGGTAAGTTCAGTGGAGACACACTTATTCAAAAATATTCACCATCTGAGCACATTATAATCTTAAATTATCCATTTGACAAGGGACTGCCCAACAAAACAGGACCCACTGACAATCAATTAACCTTTTAGGGGCCTTATGGATCAGGACGTTTACCTGTTTGGCCCGTGTGGTTATGCAGTTTTGACTGGCACCAGTTTAAATTTATCTTGGTAGTGAAGCTTTCCATACCTAAGATCTAGCTTTGTACCAAATTAACTGATCCCAGCAAACAGCAGCTGAACTTAACATGTAAATACTGCATTGACACGACATACCAGCGCTCTTACACCAAGTAAAACTGGCGTCAGAGAAGAAAATACACCGTGGTAAGGCCCTTAAAATGAAATGTTAACAGCCAAGTTAGCTAATGCTAACATTTACAGTAGCTTGGTCAGTTCGTCTGCCAGCCGGTTAACATTTAACTAGTTAGTAATTCGACATTGTTCTAATTTAGCCTGACGTTGTTGTTTTATTTTCATACTGTGAACCCACAAAGGAAGCCATGGCTAACGTTATCCAACGTTACTTCATCAAATATAACGACCTGCTTTGGCTATTTAGATAACACTGTCAGTAACTTTAAGCAAGCGTAACGACAGAGTCAGACACTATGTTTGTTAGTTAGCATTAGCTAACCGATTTGTTCAGCGCTATCATGGTGAGCATACCTGACACTTTGTTCCTGCTCGCGGAGAAAGTGACGGGTTAGTCCAGGAGGACTGTCTAATTTCGGAAGATATCGAATAGAAGGAAAATCTTCCTTCAGCAATTCACCGCCTTACTTATTTCTTCAATTATAATATAAGTTACCGTTCGCTAACTAACTTCGTACACAAAACATCTCTTTTTCCCTCATGCTGCCGCTTCCGTTTCTTGTTCGATTTGTCGGACAGCGATAGCGATTCCTGGGACGACGTCATCACGTATGACGCTTCACAATGCTACAGAAAAAAGGATAACAAAATCATGATGTAAAAATAAAGAATGAATAAGAATGTTAAGAACCACCGGAGAATGAATATAATAAATAAATAAACTGATGCCAAATGTAATGTGTTGTTGGTTTATGGCTAATTATCACACCTCTTGTCCTTACATCTGAAAGTATCCCTTAATGGTTGTTATCAATAGGTAGAAAATGGCATAAGGGCGCCACTTAGTGGTTCGTTTGTGCTACTCCTTCACAGACATGCATGTTTCTCTACTTTTTCTATAGTTCATGTAATAATGTATCTATGCCACCGAGGATTGACTGAATAAAAGTGTTAAGTTAGTTTAGCTAGTTTTTATTGAAAGAGAAATTGCCAACAACCATCAGATTTGCACATGAATGATTTTAAGGGTATATTTATAAGCCCTTTATTCAGACACTCAAGTTGACTATACTGTATCTCTAAGCTCAACATGAATGGCTGTTTTCATTGCAGGGAGATGACAGAAGAACCTGTGACCACCAGTGCAGTGCTTTCAGTTTGCCTGGTCAGTAATATCACCTACATACCACAGCAGACAGGTGAAAAAACTTTACAAAACAATTATAAGTTTCAGGTTTATGTTCAATTGTCGCTTCAAGTATTTAAAATCCAGTTAAAATGAAATTACATTTCTTCTCCGAAACATTAGAGAACACATAAAACATCTGCAGTGTATTAAATAAAGTACAATAAAATATCTGTGCAAAAGGAAGAATAGACAGAGCATCTGTAGTTTGAATGTATGGAGAGTTAGAGATTGCAGTGATGAAAACCCTGTCTGAGGCTCTGCAGTGTTCTAGAGATTAATGTATGGAGGCAAACCCTACAGGAGTTTTGATGGGAGGCCCTGACAGCACTCAGAAGCCCGTCTGTGTCCTCTGGCATCCTTTCAAAGAAAAATTTCACTCCCTACAGGAATTGACTATCATTATGTGCCTATAGTGCAACTTTGGCCATGGTTGAGGCTATAATCTATTCTGCACATTGATCAATAAATATGATTCAGCCTTTCTTGTCACTACTTGCTGCATTTCAAAGATGTGCCATATGGGAGGCTGGAGTCAGTGAAAGTTTAAAAAGGCCATAATGTCCGCACTACTGAGACGGTTGTTATGAAACTGAGTACATCAGTTCATCCGACTGAAGCTGGACTTTGCTGACTGAAGAGGGAAGGCAACCCCAGCACTGGGTAATCAAGTGAGAGGAGAGGTGAGATAAGGCTGCAGTATAACCAGGTCACCAAAGCAAATGGAGAGCTAAGCACCCAGGAGCAGCAGAGCGTGGAATATAAGATACAGTAGAGCTGGACCATAGTGTTAAGCTGAAAGTAAGAGGGGAATAAAGGGCATTTTTCCTATAGTGCTCAAGTCATGCACATGCACAAGCTTCCATGCATAGATTAATTGGCAAAGGATTTAACATAAAAGATGCTGCCTCATGTTATTCGGGCATTATACACTAACTTGTTTCAACATTAAAGCTCCTTAGATATTAAAATAAAGAGCAATGTCGCAGCTTTCTTTTTAGTGTGATGAGTTTGTAAGAGTGTTTTCTTCTGGAATTTAGCTGTTTGCTGAGGTGAGTCGCATCACACAGGCCCGACCTCACCCCTCCTACATTAAGAAGATGAGCTCTGCTATTTCTCACATCATAGATTTAAAGTGGCCAATCAGGAGATGTTGGAAGTGGGAGGCTGGGGATACAGGGGTGCATGCTGGGTGGTTATAACTGAGTGGGTAAAGAGCCAATTGAAATACATCTGGGGGAACTGAACAGTTATGCCACAGTGATGCACCCACAACATGAGTGGGCATTTAACACGTCTTTATCATGAGCGATGAATATATGTGCAGTGCAGGCAGTACATTTTCAAGTGCAAAAGACACAAAATAGTACCAATACAGCAGAGTATGATACGGTACAAACTAGTGGAAGAGAAAGAGAAGCACCCTTTCCTCAAAACCAACAACAATCTGACAGTATTCTCCTTTGTGTACTCCTTAACCCTGCAGTCCAGTGGAACACAAATGAAATACAGTATCACAAACTTCTCTGTGAAATATAGAGTACAGTCTTGACCCGCTCTATATAAAAGTGTCTCGAGATACTGTAACTTCTGTATATAAATAAAATAGACTTGACTTGCAATGAGTATCTTGCTTCACCCGACAGGAAATGTCGAGTGAAGTTTTTACAGTTTGAAGAAAACTGTGGGTTCTTTGAGAATAAAATGGCATATTAAATCATGTAATTGAAAAAGTTAAATCTTTCTTTTTCTGTCCATCAAAAATACATAGATACTAATTTTAAATACATTCAATTGGAATACTGTCCATCCCTGAGTTTAACACAAAAACTCAGCTAATCTGCTTTCCCTGTGTGGATGTGGTATTATCACATTTGATTAGATTTTTTTTTAACCAAGAAACTCACCAGATTAAACACCGTTTCTGATTTAAACGATTAAATAATGAAAATGAAAATATTTCCACCCTTTTCAAACCACGGAGAAAAACACAGGGTGGAAAATGTCAAATAACCACAACTGTTGTAACCTTAGCCGTGTTCATCAAGAATCTTATTTCTTATCTTTCTTAAGAAGCTCATTGAGAACATGAATTCCAAGAGAGTTCAGACAGATCTGAAGGCCTCCTTTAGAACTATGTTCAATGCAGTCATTGTGGAAATATTATGAGTTACTTACATAGCTTACCAGTTGCTCAGTGTGGAAGGTGGAAGGTCTGAATGAAGAAATAACCATGTCCATGAAGTGTAGTGTGTGATTCAGCAGTTGGTAAAATAACAAATCAAATATAAAAGAAATAGTGAAAAGCTTGTACTTTTATAGTTTGAAGTAATGTACAATTTATGCACCTCACACAGAGGTACTTTAACTGCTCACTGAACTGATTGTTACAACCCACACTGAGAGAAAATGCCCCAAATTGAAACAGAGTTTGCTTTTCTTTGTTCAGACTGTATGCTGTCTGCTGATCCCTCATGTATTTGTTATAAGGACCATAGCATGGGGAGCCAGCAGGGCGCAACAGCTCTCTGATTACATCTGATGTGCATTGTGTTCTGAGTTTTAAAAGCTTTGCCAGAGTTTTTTTTCATACGCTGTAGCACATAAAGTGTATTATTAGCTACTCCATAGGGATATGAAAATTTGAATAGAAGCGTGTGTGCATATTTGCGCACATTAGTCGAATGTTCTGCTCGAGACTCATCTTCTCCTGTATCCTCGATCTGTTCCTGTGCCTTCATATCAGAAGCCTGAGATGTCGATATATTAAACAAATCAGTATGACCTCTGGCTTGTTTGTGTGTGTGTGGGTGAGTGGACACAAGTCCTCAGTCAGGCGTATTATTCCGAAAAATGTATGCTCAGTCCTCAGATAACAAATATTGCATAAGCTGTTTCTGTGCAGGTACAGAGCAGGACATGAAAAACAGCCATCAGTTCATCCAACTTTCAGATGCTCATGCGGATCATAGAGCAAATTAGCATCTCCAAAACTCCTAATTAATGATTCAGCAGGCCAGTCAAAGAAGTGAGCCCACATGAATGATTAAATATGTGCTAACCTAATTTAGGGCCTTATCCATAATGAATGAATTACACTGTTTAGTCATAGCAGAGACAGAATGGCAGAGCGGAGGAGAAGATTTAGACATCAGAGAATAGCGAGACTTGTGAAGTGACAAACATAAATTATTCTGCTTCAGATGTCTCGACCTCACCATTACTTGGACTGCAGTCACTGTCAAGCTGCAACAACCTGGGAGAGTCAAGGTATAACCGCGGCCAATTATACCAACGCTGCCACGATGGAGTGAACAGAACTGATTCATTTCAGGAGCCACTTTTTTCTTTGTATTAATCCATCAAGGCTTAGCATGTTGTTATTTTTCACAGCTAAAACTGTGAGAGACAGCCATTTATTAGCAGGGCGAGAGGAATGAGAGAGAGTTGGTGGATCATGTACTACAGTAACACACAGAGAGAGAGTCAGCACTGTAATCTAGAGGTGAGGAGTAATATCAAAGAGAAGAGACGAGTGAAATCCTGGAGCTGCAGCCAACCAGTGCAAATCCTTGTGGAGGAGAAAATCTCAAAGTGACAGCTTTCAATTACAACAGTAAAGCGTGTGTGTGTGTGTGTGTGTGTGTGTGTGTGTGCCACCTGTCAGCACTTCTGGGCTTCACTGACAGTTCGATGTCACAGCTTCTGAATCAAAATGTGCACAGAAGGAAGTCCACCAACACACACACACACATAGTGTTTCTCTCTCCTGTTCTGCTGCTTCTCTCTGTCTTGTTCTCACATTTGTCTGTGCCTGTATTCTCAGGTGTCTCGGTCGAACTGCTGTTGGACCTAAAACCAAAGAGAGAAGAGGCAGGTACTGCACACTGGAACTCAGTGTGCTGCTGTGCTTCGTGTGTAGGTGTATATAATCTGTGCCTGTGAGTGATGGAGAGTATGTGATGGGTATAGATTGTGTTTTCCAGCTTTTACTTAGGAAGAAGCGAAGGTCACAGTGAGCAAATATAAGCACAGGCTATTCATTTGTTTGTTTACCCAATATGTACACTATAGATAAATATTGTTGAACAGGAAAAGGGAAAGCAACAGATTTATATAAGACATCTAGCAGAGTTTCTTTGTCTCCTGTCACTGCTCAGGTTCCCAAGTTGTGCAGTAACTGAAAACACACTGTGTGGTCAAAGTTTATGGACTAGAGCCCAAAAAATGTGTATTGGCCAATCACAGGCAGCCGTTATTAAAACCTTTTTCAAACAGCATGCTGCAGAAAAAACAATACCTGAGATTATTTAGAAATTGTACTAGTTATTTGTTTAATTTTTTTTTTTATTTAAATGGTCAGCAATTGACTCATACTGAATATAAAGTACATCTTTTCATTTTAACGTATTCTTTTTGTTTGTCTCTGATTTCATTTCGAGAGCTGGTTGACAATGTAATACATTGTATGTATAATGCATAATAATGATACCATTCTTTAGAAAGGTTTAAGAAATAATTGCCATATTGGGCAAAATTAGTTCACAAACCACACAGGAAAGGATTATTTTCATTCCAGTGAAAGAAATTCACTATATCGGACACCATATTGGTATTCAGTTAACTTCTCCCACTAAAATACATCAGTATCTTCAATTGCATCCTTAACCCATGGGCATTCCTCTGCTGCCAGAATGGTCTTCACTTTTCTGAGAGCCGTTTCCATAAGACTCTGGAACCTGGCTGCAAGGATTTGTTCCTATTCAGCCACAGGAGCATTAGTGAAGTCAGGCAGCGATGTTTGCCGATAAAGCCTGGCTCTCAGCCGCTGTTCCACTTCATTTCAAAGGTGTTGGATGGGGTTGTGGTCAGGGCTCTGTGCAGACCAGTTCTTTCCTTATGGACCTGGCTGTGTGGTGCCATATTGAAAGCCTTTCCTACATTTTTTGCGTCAAAACTGGCGGTGTTGATGAAATGAAATTAAAGCTAACACCATGAACTGGCTCCAGACAAGCATGAGGGCATGTGTCCTGATACTTTGGGCCACATAGTGTTCACTCCATTCCTGAAATCATACCAGCTTCATTTTATGCGCGTGTAATGTGTGTCAAGGTGCAAAGTGATCATTTTGTGAATAAATGATTAGCAGTCATATTTAGCATGGCATTAATAAGTAGAGTTTAGGGCCTAATTTAAAGTGGCAAACGTTCTTACCTTTGAGAAAAGTGCAAGTGCCAAATGCTCTTTAACTTTAATGAGATCATTTTATGAGGAGTGATTTTGGACTTGAAAATGACAGCAGCCACAGGGTGGCAGTAGAACAGCATCACTCTCTGCTGCAGCCTGGTGAGTGACTCATCGAAGCAGAGGAGCTGCAGCCTCTCAGACAGACAGAGAAGATAAAAACAGCCAAACCTGCTGTATTGACCCCAGTCTCCATGCTGTAGCTCATCTGCTAACCTCTCCGAATGAAACGCACACTGTGGCTGCAGAAGCATCCAGATTTCCTTGTTAGATATAAATAGAGAAGATCATGGAACAAAGCATCTCTAATAGAGGAGACGTGGAGGTCTGACATGCTGTCACACTCTAAACCAGGCCAGCAGTCTGTGGCTTTGTTCACACACTTTCGAGTGTGCCCTTCCTATAAACCTTGCATCAAAGAAATCAATGATCTGGTTTTGACTGACTGGAGAGGAGTGCACTGGTCAAGCCAGGCAATCCTTTGCTAAATCTGACAATTTAAAAGACGGAAGAGATGCCTCTTAAGGATTTTGAACAAGCTCACTTGCTGTGAGGTGGCTGGTGAGGCATCGTTATGTAAGACAGCACAGACACTCAAAGATGGGGCAGAGTTTTGTTGCTGAGGCAGTTTTTTTCTAACTATTCTCTGCTTTGTAGCAGAAATAATGTCCCAGAATGAGTCTTACATGCTTGTGAATGTGAGATGATGAACAGTATACATGCATTATTCTGCTGTTTATGTAACAGGAAAGAGGGGGAAAATAGAAATATACAACAAGGGTTAAAAGCTCCCCCTCCCCTTTTTGCTGTTTTCCTCTGAATCACACGCACATCTTAATTCTATACCTGTGAGGACCTTCAATGACTATATTCAATCCAATAAGCTTTAGTACCTAATGTCGACCTTAACCAGCAGAAAACAAACCAATAATGCTCAAAACAGAGTGTGATAGACCCGGGAGTTTTGAAACTGCTACTGATACTGATTTTAGAAGGGAAAATTCACGGGTAACCGGGTATGGGTAGTTGCATCTCCATCAATTAATTGATGAAAATTGAAGTATTGCATGAGAAAAGCTGAATGGAAACACCAAACTTTGATGAAACCTTCGAGAATGTGCATAAAAGTTACATCTTTTATGTTACGTCTTCTACTGTTTACATTACGCTGCTATCTTCTGACCAAAGTACATTTATGCAGCTTTTTTTATTCACTCTAAAGAAGTTGAAGAAAATATCTCTAATTCGCATTTTCATTAATGCGACATTTCTACATTTTGCTTAAAAATTTGATTTGACCATAGATGTTCTGGCTCTGTTTTTCCATGTGTGCGCACATACTGTCCACATGTGTGTGCCGCAACCAGATGCACGTTGTGTTAGTGTGCCGCGTGGTTGTGTGGGTGGCACCCGAGCGCTACAGGACAGCCAGGTGAGACGAGTGTGTGCTGTCCAAAACCTGCAGGGGCAAGCTAATCCTGGTTCCTGATGTTAATCTGAGAGTATTGAGCTTCTGTTTGGGGGGCCATGCTGACACCTGATGGTGTGGAGGTCAAAGCTGTTTGTGTGTGTGTGTGTGTGTGTGAGTGATGTTCCTCTTGCCCTTTCCAAATGTCACAGAAGGGCCAACTCCTGAGGAGCGGGCCCATAATGTGGGCCCACACATTATATGTGTGTGTGTCATGATAATCTCCAATATTAAGCCCTTCAAACGCATCATTTCTACTGATGTTTGTGTGTGTGTGTGTGTGTGTGTGTGCGGACAAGAAAGCGTGCACACTTGTTCGTGTGCACAGCCTGTTTGCGTGCAACTGTCTCCTCTGCATCCCATTCTCTATTCTCTTATTGCATCTTTAATAACCGCCGTCCACAGTAGTTCACAAACAAAGTCTTCAAAACAACATCTGCTTACCACAAAATTTCAAAATGGATTTTCATATATTTTTCCCAAGTGTTTTATACTTACTTCTTGATTTATATTCATGAACAACTCTCCTACAGTTAGAAATATGAGAGCCAATGCACTATGCTGCAGGGCTTTCAAGTGTCACTTTATTAAGTGAATGGAGGCCCACTTTTTCTAATACTGCATGTACACTAACTAGATTTGCGAAGTAGGAATGGCCTTGTTTAAAAAATAATTGGTTCACACATGTAAAAAACATTGCAGAATTCAACATGAACAATCAACAAGCCTGAGCATCATGAATCCCCATTTATGTATTCACAATTCTTACCCATGTGACTAATGTGGGTGAAAACAAAAACGAGTGCTCTGTGTTGCTGGATCCAGGCTAGCATTGTCCGCCTACAGTCTGTCACCAGTCGGTCCTAATCTATTCCTTACGGCATGAAAAACAATTAGCAGAGCCACAGTGTTTGCTTGAGAATTGTTGACCATCACTGCCAAAGAGAGACAGAAAACGTATGTGTCAAGCGTTGCTTTATGATGCTAATGTTTGTTTTTTTCTGGGGGACTTTTCAGCAGCACATCATTTTTGCCAGCTGGGAGTGTGCAAAAACATAAGACAATGGACAACTGGAAACAGGCGATATTTGATGTATTCCTTCTCCTTTCTTTTCACTGCTTCACTGTCTCATTTTTAGTTTCTTCCTTTGCTTTTCTGGCTTGTTTTCTACATTTGGGGTAGTGATCTATGTGTTATAAACAGTGATTGAGCTGTCCAGAATTACAGGTATATTACAAGATTGGTTTTCTTTATTTCCCAACACTCTACAGTGTTATTTTCATTATATTTTAGCCAGTATAAAATGATTTCAGTAGCACAGTAATTTAAACTTACATTGAGAAGCACCCGGGGTGTGTTTATAAGCTTTAATTTGCAAAAACATTATGAGAAACAATTGAATGCATCCAATGCTTCCATATTTCATTAGTGCATCCTGATAAAAAGGTGCATATTTACAGCTTTTAGAGTCAAACTCTGCAGGGGGCAAGGGGTGGTGGTGGAACTGATGGTAGGGGGTCGCACAAATAAAGCCAAAGTGCAGTTCATAAAACCGTTTCTATGACAATCACAACACTACGGGTTGCCTTACTCATGGGCAGAACCCATAATGATGGTGTTTGAATTCTGCAAAATACTGTCATTATTAGAGCAACAAAACTCCCAACAGTGTGCAACTGCCACATTACCAGAGGCACCACAACTTTTAACTTCACCAAAGAATAAAGTGACTTTGCAGTGGTGTTACATCATTAAACAGATATGCCACTAATGGGTTGTATGTACTGTATATATGTAAAAAGCAAAAAAGCAGAAATACTGTATTACATTTCTCGCTTGCTTTTCTTCAAGATACAGATGGTAAAAGGACTGGCTTGCTTTCATTGTCAGAAAATACCTTCAAAAGTGCAAAACCAACAATAAATTGATCCTACTAACAAGCATTTACTGTGTTGCCATGGAAATCCATAGCCCTTTTTCTTTCTTTTTTTCTCTCTCTCTCAGATCTTCTGTTTTTTTTTTTTTGCAACAGGTACATGTGCAAAATGGATCCGCAGCTGCAATGATGCTACGTCATCAGCTACAGCTAGTGTTAGCAAGCTAGCTTGGTTAGAAAGGGACAAACGTTGTTCTTAATTAAGAGCAACCTTTGAGGACCTTTTTTTTCTTTCTTTTAATATATTTTTGGGGCATTTTTGCCTTTAATTGATAGGACAGCTGAAGATAAGCAAAGGGCCGCAGGGGAGAACTTGCGGCCGCTGCAGCAGGAACTCAGGCTTTTGTACATGAGGTGCGTGCTCTACCAGGTAAGCTACAGTGCTCCTGTCTCTGAGTGTCTTTTAGTTCAACCCAACACTGAACAAGACATTTTTAAGCAACTTAAATGCCATACTTTAAATTTGATGACGTGAAAACACATTGAAAGTTCCAAGATGAAAACAGTTATATGGTAGACACACCCTAAACATACCCTGCTTTATTATCTATTTGGGACTAATCTAAATGGTACCATGATTTATAAAAAGAACATCATGCTGTATTGAAGGCCTGAAAGTAACAATCAAGACAATAAACTCAAGCGAAAGTTTCTGAGCTAATAAATCAAGTGAGAAGTGGATTGTTTGTCTATTAACTTAAGGGCCTTATATTCCCCACAAGAATAGAGATATTTGTTTGTTTTCGTGAGTTGGCATGAACAAGAACAAAGTTATTTCTGGCCAGGACTTTTCCCAGAACTCCTGCAAAGTCCACATAGGGCCCTCCCACTGCAGAACGCATCAAATGCAAATTTCTGATCTATCACACAGTAGTTGTTGGACACCACAAAAGAAAAAAGTTCTGTCCAGATGATGAAGCTGCAGAAATCTCCTAAACCAGGGCTGCAAGGAAAAGGGGATGTTCTCTATCATGCTTGCATTGTTTTGAAGCAAAGGACAGGGTGTAAAATGTACATGCCGCAGTGAATTCCAACCACAGACTGTAAAAAAAGGACAGAACTATTTCATTAGAAACAAATATGCACGAGAGTGAACGGTCGGCGCTAATGGAAATATCTGACAATCAATGGCAACACACCGCAAAATAACTTTATATTATGAGTCATGTAAAAATACTTTCAGTAGCTTGTAAAAATGTAACATTAGTGGGGCAAATGAGATTATGGTGCGGCAAATTAGATTATGGCGGCCACCACAGACTCGGTAATTAATGGGAAACACGTCATTTTTTTCTTGCAGCCCTGCGAGAAAACCAAATTTAAGTATACACATATGGACTTCTTTTCGCGACGAGCGGTGTCTCCCTCTGCTGGCCATTAAAAAGAATGCAGATTTAAGGCCCTTTCACATTGGTCTTGGCTGCCACTTGGATGCAATATATCTTGGGTAGTGACTACAGCACGATTAAACATTTTATGGCTGAGTATAAGCAACAAAAAGCACTTTGGTTAAGGTTGGAGAAAGATCACGGTCTTGTTTGAGAAATATAGATTTGCAGTCTCTAGGAGACTGGGTTGTCAGCAGAAATGAGTGGGCTTGGAGCTGAGTGCAGACAGGGTAAGGGAGTCGTCAAGCATTGAGAGACTGACTAACACACTATTGTTTTTTCCACTTTTCATTTGATTTGTTGACAATAAGAGAAAAATATAGTGAGAGAAAGGCCACCCCTATGCTTCAGACGGCTCCGGGGTGTTTAATAAGGTGAAACTGATTGAGTCATACATTGCATCTCGCTGAGTACTGCTAATCACCTGTTAATAAAATGACAAAAATGGCACTTTTACTAAAGCCACTCGTATCCACTCATCTCTTTCTGCTCTGGGCCGACTCTCTCATGCTTTTGTGAATTCCTCTTATGTTCTAGGATGGATCATTGTTGCTTTCCTACTTGACCAGCTAGACTAGATGTCGTGGGAACAGTAAGGGTCAGTCTTTTTTAGTGATTGTGTACGAGCTGCCATGTCTATGCACGGGTGTGTGTTTGTGTTTGTGTGTTTGTGTGCTAGATTTATTCAGGAATTCCCATGATATCAGCTGGAAAATATTACTTTCCCAGCCTCTCTCATAATCCTCCTCCCTTTTCATAAGTGTTTCCTGACCAAAATGGAAAACCAATTGAATAATGAAGTACAATCTGATACTTCACGTATTTCCCCTCTTATCATCTGCACTAATGAGGCAAACAGGGTAGCGTAATAGGCTGTTTAGGTTGGACATTATGGATAATTTAAAGGCCAATCCTTTGGAAAACAGAAAAAGAGATTCATATTCTGTCCAGTATCTCTCTGCTTGTTTAAAATATATTCAAGAGTGTAATAGGTAGCATTTACACTGTACCACTAGCACTAATTGACTATAATACATATATATATATATATCCTCAAAATTCATATTCCAGCTCATATTCTCACTTGGAATAAACAGAATTTCAGCACACGGCAAGCCCCTTTACAACCCCAAGAAATAGAGCCCCCCCCCCTTTTTTTTATCAGTGTAATTATTTTTATCCGCTGCAGATCACCATAAGTTTGGTTAAATAATTAATTAAAGGCCTTGATTACATAATCTTCTGGATGTAATAAATCTGGAATGTACGACAGGGAGAGTGAATAATGTGCAATCCTCTGCAACTGAGGCCTGACATTCCTTATTGAGGGACATTTACTTTATATATCAAAAGAACATAAAATGTCAAGAGCAGTGATCTGCATTTCACAGGATATCATGCTGTCCTTAGGCCTCTTTTTGTTTGTATTTTCTATTTCCCTCTTATCTACTGTGTCATCTGTCTGTTTGATCACAAAACAAGGAGTCATGGTTACTGTCCTTTTAAAGCTCAATTAATTGGTTTTCTTGGCCAATTGGGGGCAGCGCAACAAGCTGTAAACATAACCTCTGATATTATCACCGTATAAAGTAGTCATGGCAACATGAACATTCATAGGAGGTCATGTTTCTGCCAACCTGAAGAGTTTAAGTCCTTTTTACGGTGTCCCTGAGGGTTAGAACAAAGCAAAATCTTAGAAAAACACATTTCACATTTCAGTAAACAGCACAACATAACCAGCAGAGAAACATTTTGCTGTCTGAAATGTTATGTTTTCTGAAATGTTGTTTTCTGAAATGTTGTTTCTTATAAATGTTTTGTTTTCCTCAAATGTTGTGTTGCATTCCGAAATGTAATTTATTAAATTAAATATGTTGTCAGAAATTTTGTATTAAATTCTTTCAGTCTTTTAAAAAAATCTTTTGTCCAAAATATCTTTTTATTGAAATATTTTCTTTTCTGCAATGCGTTGTTTTTCAGAAATATGTGAAATATTGTCATGTTTTCTCAAATGTGTTTTCTCAAATGACACATTGTTTTCTACAATTGTTTTTCTCAAATGTTGTTGTGTTTTAACTCTCAGGGCCACCGTACTGTTTAGCTGTTTCAGAGAATTTACCCCTCAGGGCCTTCTGCCAGAAAGGCTTTTTTATTTTAACACAAACCACGATCTTTTCCCCAACTTAACCAGCTGTTTTGCTCCCTGAACCTAACCACATTTCTGTCAGAAAGCTGTGAACTTCAAAGCATAACGTCTCTCTACATCTGCAGTGTACAGTGGCTGCTGGAAAACATAAGAGAGAAGATGAGAGATATAATAGTTGGTGATAATTCTCACTTCACAAGTGGAACAAGTGGCAGTGTTAGCGTGGTGCTAAAAATAGTGATTAAGTGCAGCTTTAAGTCATTAATATGCTGTGAGGATATTAATCGCGGTGGATTTAGATCACCTGGAGAATGCTATAGGGACATGGTGCCTGCTGTTGCATAATGAAGACAACCCTTTAATGTTGGTGTTCTGGTCTGGAGGCTGAATGTGGAGGATCAAGCTCACTTCCATTTTGGGTGAGATTTAATAGTCATTATAAGGAGATGATTGCCTCTGTCCAGCGTCCCCCTCTCCTCCCACACTCCCCTTCATCTCCCTCTTTATTGGAGCTTCCGCAGCTCGTCGAGCACATGCAGCCGCAGATCCTTCAGAGGACGCTGAAATAACTCCTCGTTTAGTGTTGTAGATATTTGTTGTGTATGTGTGTGTGTGTGTAAGCATACAAACCTCCATCCGCACACAAACACATACACATGTGGTCACACACAGGGTATAAAATATCCATCCAGCTATCACCAGGCACTTTGGCGTCAATGGATGAGAGGATGGAGGGCAAATGAAAGTGAAGTGTGTTAGTGTGTGTGAGACAGATTGGGGAAACAGAAGCTGAAAGAAAGTCTTTATTTCTTTAAGTGTGTATGTGAGTATAAACTATATGTATAATGTGGTAGAGACACCTAAGGATTTTCCTTTGTGATCGATTAGCATATCCAGAATGTTAGTGTTATATTATAAAATGTGTTAATCTCATGTGCCTGTTCGGATCTCTCACTTCACAGCTTGCTGTCACATACCAGATATTTATTAAGCAAGAGCGGAACTAAAATTCTCTTCATTCTTTGTGCGTCTCACACTTTTCTACCCCCCCTCTCCTGTGGCAGAGTTAACACCACAAAGGCTATTCTACCGCTCTCTCTCTCTCTCTTATCCTATCTAGATTTCTCCATCTCACTCTCTCTGGCTGAGCCGGGGTGTGTGGTGTAGGCAGCAGTGATATTTCAGTTCTGGGTATTATTAGTCTCTCTGGAGGACTCCACCTGTAAACAAGTCACACCATTGTCAAGGAAGTCGGTGAATCCAACTGTGAGACGCGGACAGCAGGGGGGGTGTTGTGGAGTAGCACATTAATGAGAAAATCAGAAACACAGGGATTCATTTTAAAGGAATACTTCACCCATTTTCTGTATTAATAAAAGTTTGTAGAAGCTAGTTTATTTTTGATATATAACGTATACATATCTAATCAAAGTCCACAGAAATGGTATTTCCTGAAGTGTGGATGAAATGGAAACATTAAAGCACCAGTCATTATGTTAATACATTAGTAAAAGCAACGACAAAATGTAAAATTTAAAAGCCCTTTTAAAAACCATCTAAAATTAATTGATTTATTTATTATTTAAAGACAGAGTAATGAGGTGGAATTATTAATTGGTGCATGTAAAGATAGTTTTAAAACTTTTTTTTTTTTACTAATTGTTTTTTAATTACTCAATTCAAATGCAAATTTAATTAATCACTTAATAACTTGTTTCAATGTATCAATTAATTAATCAATTATAATTAAGCACTGAAAAAAGTCTATAATTATTTCAGTGGCACTCTTAAGCCTCTATACAAACTGCCCCTGGGGGACATAAGAGATATATTGAATGGAAGTGAATGAAATCAACCTTGGCCATCTGAGGGAGGCCACAGAGTCTGCACAGTCAGCTTTAACAGCTGGAGGCTACAGGTCTCTGTCACAGCATGTGGCAGCTGTTATCAGAGGCAAAGGTGCTACTGAACCATTTTTATCCTGGTCACTAACACAGCTGAGAAGTGAAACTGCTTGTTTCTCTCTCACTTTTTAGGTCTCTGCAGTGGGAAAGATTTAACAGCTTTTTTTTTCCTGACACTAAAAAATCAAGCTGATGTAATTTGTCTGTAGAAATAATAGTTTCAGTGGTGGTTTAAACTCCTGTACGAGACATTCAGAACATTAATATAGCAGTAAAGAAATAACTGATTCAGATTAAGTGAAGGCACCCTGACCAGAGAATAAAGTCATGCTCACTCTGAGTGTCGTGATCCAAGCTTCACTGTTCTTCCATGTGATAACAGATCTGAGTAGCCATTGTGTTGAAGAGTGACATCAAGGGACGTCCATAAGCATCCATATGTGACCAGTTGGGAATGACAATGAGAGCCGTGTGGAGTAAATGCATATTCATTCATTAACGGCTTATTGACCTGGAGCTGATCCCGGCTGACACTGGGTGAGAGGCGCGGTACATCCTGGACAGGTCGCCACACTATCACAGGTCAGACACCGAGAAACAGATAACTATTAACGCTCTCATTCACTGCTAAAGGGAATTTAGAGTCAATTTTAATTAAACTTAAGCTGCATGTCTTTGGACTGTGGGAGCTGTGTAGACGCCATTGACTGTGACGTAGGATGTAACATATCTATGCATGGAAGTTAATTTACACTAATACTTTACTTTCAAATGAAAAAATCACTGTTTTCTTGCCTTAAACTCTGAGGTGATGAAAGTGAACAGTTCTGTCTTTGTCACATTTCCATAAAAAGCTCCTGCATAAGAGGACCCATAGCATATGTTTTACAAATGGCATCATACCTGATGGATGCCAAAATATGAATCCGTTTCTCTTAAATGCAAGCATAAAAAAATAATCTTGATTGACTGACTGGAGCAGCGTTAGTTTATAATGATATGTAAATTAAAGTATTTAGGCAGTTTGCAGTAAAGCACTTATGCATTGTTGTCTCGAGTGTTTATAAATCAGAAATAGCACCGTGTGTTCTATTACTGGCATTTTGTATCCTTCATAGCCAGTAGAACTGAATTAGTCATCATAATGTGCTCATTTTCATTTGCCACTGCATATTATAGAGTATGTTTGTGCTTGATGTTGCTGAAAAATTAATTATTAATAACTAAAGATATTAATAACTCTTAGAAAAAGTTAAAGATCCTGTGCATTTATCAACAAGGTAAGCCAATAAAAGATCTGTGTGGGAGATGTAATGTCGCTATTATTTTATTTTTTCACATTTGCAACACTTTCTCCGTGACTGCATGCATTGCTAAGGCAATTTCAGAAGCCAGCTGAGCTGAACACGCCTCTGTGCATCAAATTCACAACTTCTGCCACCCAACCTCCACTCGCCCTCTCCTTTTAACTCCTGCTTTTTAATATCACTTTCACTTTTGCTATCTTCACGAATCTTTTAGCGCAACCATCTCACTCACTCTGCCGCGCTCGCACACACAACCTCACTGTCTCATTTCCTCACACACCCAGCAATCTTTTCAAAATCACTTCCTTGATTCACATCTTTGCCCTCCCCATTTATGAGCACTTTATTGAGAAGCAGAGAGGTGGCAGAAAAACAGACATAATTGCCTAGGGTGGTAAGTTATTGGAAAATGGATGAATTGCTTTCTTCAGGGAAGAGCTGTGAGAGTGTCAGGAATAAAGAAGGCTCCTTAATAACACTGAAGGTCAGGTGCAGGGATGTTGGCGAGTGATTTCTTTATGCTGCAGCAGTATGGGGGATGAATAAACACACATAGCATTTTTCTCTCCCCCTTGCATATGCAATTTATCAGTGTGTGTTTTTGAGGGCAAGTGTGTTTGTGCGTACGGAGCATGTTTGTTTGTGTGTGTGTTTGTGAAGAGGTTTGGAGCCACTTATAGTGTTATTCTTTGCCAGCTGGGCTTGGCTGACTAAGGTTAGGGCTCCTTTTGATAGGGTCATTCAAGTTCATCCCCATGGTTACAATCAGATACCACAAGGTGGTTCAGTGAGGATGGGTATAGAAAACAAAAGAATATTGCAGGGAGAGAAACACATAGTGAGCCTAATAACAGCATCACTCCACTGAGTTTTTTTTTTTATCATGTCTGTGTGTGCACGGTGTGTATTTTTGTCACTTTGTGACATTTTCAGTGTCTTATTTCCAACTATTTCAAACCCAGTTTTAGAGTTTGGGAAAGTGCACCGCATACTAAAGGTGCAAGGAGCTCTTTTAGAGGGCTGTGTCTTTTTCGAGGAGAGTCAGGTTGTTTACAAGGTTTCCGGGATTAGGAAAGTTATAATGAAGCATCTCTCGTAGTTGTTGCCACTTTTACATTGTGGTGGTGCCTGCAGCTACAAATGCAAACTGTTGTTTTCCTCCAGCTGCAGTGAATTCTGCTGTGTTGCTTTACGACCAGTCACTAATTTTCAGGCAGAAAAAAATGTCTTTATGAAAATAACACTATTAATAAAAACTCATTAATGTAACTAAAAGAGCACTCAGAGAGCACAGACCTTTACCAAGGCCATGCAATCTCACAATGCTAACAAAAGTGAGAAATTATTTGTGCAACCACCCCATTATACAGGTCCAGTACAAATTTTAATGGGTTTTTCATTGGCCTTCACTGCTGCACCCTTCGTCCAAGTTTCATGAAACAAACAGACAACCGAACCAAAACATAATGCTCTTGGTGGAAGTAATAATAAATATGTGAGAAATGGGAAAATCATAAATTGTAAATAAAACAGAATGGGATAATTTATTAATTATTTGTGACATGTATTAAATTTAAAAAGATTAATGTTCAATCTGATACACTTTTTTTCCGTTTCTAAAAATCTAAACTCTGAATTTGATAGATTCTGTTTTTGTTCATCATCCCCAACTTTTTGAATCAGGGTTGTGTATGAAAAAGCAATGTCCAGCATTAAAAACAGAAAGTCAAAAAGTGAAATTGCAAGGGAAAGACATTTCTGAAGTACGCTGCTACCTCCGCAAGCAAACCACTGTCCAATCACCAGGATCAAATATTTGTCCCAGTCTGGCTGACTTAATGCTGCTATTGAACTGTTGCACCAGTCAATACTGATCAATGTGTGAAAGGTAAATGTACATAAAAGATAATGAGACGAAAACGATCTGTTTGCAGTAAAAGACTTGGACTCTCAGCAAAAGATATAGAATGCATTCAAAGAACTAATTAAAAAAATAGCTGAATTAGCTGCAGATGCATGAAGCAGGTAAATGTTTTTCCTGGTTTCTTATGCAACATTTCTCTCTAAACAAGTGTACCATATGTTTGTGTTGTCAGTAATTAAAGACATGATCACACCTTCTCATTTTAGTTCGGTTAAACCTGACTCATTAGTAGACCCTTTGTGTGATTCATTGGGGCAGGTGTGAATATAGCAATGCAATGATTGTTCTGACTGTTATCCTAAAGTGTTTAGAAATGGCTTCCACTGTTAAGCTAGCTCACAGAATGCTTTGAGCTAAATCTGGTTTTATGTGATTGCTGAGGGAAAATTGAAGGTTTGCTGCATTTCTTGCCTACTAATCACAGCTGTCCACTTGAGATCAAATCACTGCTTGGGAAAGTGATGTAACAACCCAACGCATGGGTCCTTACTCCTACTCCGACTGATTTTTTTCTCTGTAAAGTTAAGATGTGATTTGGCCTCAGTTTGGAGCAAAGGTAATCTAGATTTTGGTTGATCTGCCAAGGTAAATTACAGATCATTTTTCATGTATTGTTCTTACTAAAACACTAGTTCAGATATTCAACAGTGATGATGTTTTAGCCAAAGAAAAAGAAGAAGAAAAGTCTTTTTTAAAGGGAAAACCTTAAAGACTGTTCTATATTTGTTTTTGACAAGTAGTAATGACATCGTCTAACACCTGTCTCTGTAAACACCGCCCCTCTTAACATCCTGGAACTTTCTGAGTGAAGTTTACATGAGTTTAAATCAGACACACAGGAAACTATATGATTCACTAATATGTGTCTGAGTGAAATCAATCACTCACCCAGTGTGCTCTATTTCTATTTATTGCACTTCTTTTATTTAGCTCATTAAATTAGTCAATGTTGACAGATGGACGCTTGATGAAAATAGACATAAAGGCAAGTATCTGCACCTCCAGCAGACCAGGGACAGCCAGCGCATAGCTGCCATTGTGTGGGTGGATTCACTGTGACCAGTCAGTAGAAAGTGCCTGTGAGCGCCAAGAGACTTGAGATGTTTGTTGAAGTTTTTGAAGGCAAAATGATGGAGACTTCTGCATTTTCTGTCTGTATCTGTCATTTTCATTGGCATGTTTTCACCTCTCCTATTATGAACTGCTGTGAATACTTTATTTCTGTATTGCTCTATCGTAACGTTACCTCTAAAAGTCATACCGATCACCTGTCATTGGTATCTTGTTCAGAATTTGACGGATGATGTAGAGATGGGCAGCATTCCCTCCACCACTCAACCTGACACGAGGCATCGTTTCTCTCTCTGTTGCTGCTGCTCCACCTGTCAAAAACTAATCTCAGCTTGTTCGGTTGGGGTGGATAGAAGATTTTCAGCTGGACAGGTACTTTTTGCATTTTGATACTGACAGTCGAGAGATGACACAAAATAAGGGGAGAGCGAGAGAGAGGAGGGATTTCAAGCACGGATGTTGCCGTTGCCTGATCGGCATCTTAAACCCCAAGGCCACCTGGATTCATATTAATATTCCTCTCTTCATGTGGCACAAATTCAAATGCAAAATCTCCACGTTTTCCCTGGCAGTGAGGACAATAAATTAAGCCAAATTGATTTTTTCTTGATATATACCAAAATGGATTTCAATTAAATGGAAATAACTGTTACTGGAAATAAAACAGCAATGCTGAGACAAAGCAGTGTAATTACATTAATGTCCAACACTGTTTATAGGTGTTGCCATTGCATTCCTGTCCAGCTGATGTAACACTGAATCAGACCTGTAATGAGCTCCGCTTGGGGGCAAGTTGGGGTGGTATGTTGGGATGAAATAGTGAGGTAGGGAAGTGTGTATGTGTGTGAAAGTGTGTCAGAGGATGGGATTTCTATGGACTCAGCCTATCATAATTACAAGCCTTCCAGAAACCCCAGAAACCACGAACGCCAAGCAGCGCTCATGTTGTGTTGTTCTGAGAGTTCAGCTTTTTTTATCTATATGCAGGCGACGCCGCGTGACTTCACTGCCTTTTCCCCCCAGGGGATGCAAGACCTGACATCATTCACACATAGAAGACTACAGCAACACCTCAGTGTACATCCATCTACACATTGAAGATGCTTGTACACGCGCACACGTTTCCCAACAAAGTCTATAAGAGTTTCTCAGTGGGAAACTGGGACAAACTGTTCTGGCAGGGGAAAACGTCTGTGCTCAGAGAGCAAATCTAACTGTTTGGCAGCCAACGAAGCGAACGGGCGGGCAAGCATGTGCGCAGGAGTGACAACACACATACAATCACACACACACATACACGTACATGTGTAAAATGGATGACATCTGGCTGTAGCAAGGTTCTCTCTCTGTGTTGATGTTTGTGCTATTACCCTGAGAAATAGAGGGAAAAGTGGCTAAATTTGGCACGACTTCAACAACCAGAGGCGATCAACAACCAGGTTTTTTTTTTCAGTTGCTCTGGTACATTTCTCACATCAGAATGGAAGTTCTCATAACTTCTTGGTCAACCTCAACATCATTTATTGCATATAATAAAAGCTATTTCTCATTCTTTTGAACAAATTGCAAACACTTTGGCAATGCTTTGATGTTCCTGCAAGTAATTGTGCACAACTGTCAGTTTTTTCCTATATTATCATCTGCTTATGCAATGTTGTTCTAAATGAATGAAAAAACTCCCTAAAACATCGATGCATTAGTTCTTTGCAGGAGTCCGCACATGCAAAATGGTTGAACCAGTTCTCATAATCTGTCAAATATGTTTTATATACATTTCTATTAGACTTTTTAAATGTTTAAAGGGGAATGTGTGAAATGTTATGAGTAAAGAATGATCAGCCAGTTATTTAAAACCATACTCCACACTCCTTAGACAGCTGCAAATACTGTTATGCCTAAGGGCTGTTTTCTATGTTCACATTTTTATTTTTTTATTTTACTTTTTGCAGTCTTGCATCTTTTGCATGTACAGTACATTCATTCATTATCCTTAAGCACTTACCTGAACTCGGGTCACAGGGGGCTGGAGCCGATCTTAGTTGACATTGTGCGAGAGCTGGGAAACAGTGCTAACCATTACACCACCACCATGTAACCCACAGTACAAACTGTAAAGGCGTGAATGTGAATCTGGTCCAATCTCTTGTAATCAATCTACCACATGCAGTAATGTGTATTGTTGTAAGTGATATATGTACTGAAAAGGTGCAGCCTTGTGCGTTTTCAATCACTGTCATCAAAACTTTGCATCTGATTTGCATGAGAAATACTTGCAGGGTATACTGTGTGCATGTTCACTGACCTAAATATTGACTTTTGAAGATAAAATATGGATTTTGAACAAGTTACGGGCTTTTTTTAAAAAAGGTAATCCAATTGTTTGCCGCTGTTTGTAAGAACTGTTTGAGAAAATGCACTTACTGTTATGCAAATGTTCAGAAGTGATTTGAGAAATGTACCACAGCGACTCAAAAAACTGATATATTACCTGAAGACAAATAGCAACCCGATGTAAGGAAAATGAGCGGGAAAAGGTGGAGGTGAAGAAGCAACGAGATGAGCTGAAAATAGGATGTTCAGGAATAAAGAAGACATGATATGAGAGCAGAAAGAAATTAAGGTAGATGGGAAAAGCGAGGAGGAGGAGGAGGAAAAAACAGAGGAGAGGGAGTGGAAAAGGGAAGAAAAGAGAAACACTGCGGAGCAAAAAAAACACATTTTTGATCTAATTTTCCCTCACTTTCATTCAGTCTCTCTTTCTATTTCTCTCCCCCACTGCTGCTCTCATGGGAACTAAGTTTTGAGTTGCTTGAGCTGTTTTGAGGTGCTGCGAGTGTTTACCAGTTATTGCATGTGTGTGTGTGAGTGTGTGTTGGCATGTGTGCATGTGTGGGAGGTAGTAAATTGAGCAGGTGTATAAGGAACAAAAGAGCAGG
>CAFUXE010003101.1:398100-441993 GCA_903364295.1 Serranus cabrilla
GTGTGTGTGTGTGTGTGTATTTGTGAAGATATATTTATTGTATTGCTAGTTATTGTAATGAGATCAGCAATGTCAGTAAAGACATAACATTCATCATTAAACGCCTTGTTAGTTGCTGTGTCTTCATGGTATAACAAAACTTTTCTTGCTAAGGATTAAGAAAAATGTCACATCAAGAGAAAAATGTCATGATGGGTGTAAGGTTCTCATGTGACAGATGGGATGTGGGTGTCAATATCCCAGCCTGTGCCGGTTCCTTCATGTAGGCATGTTCTGTAGGCGTTCAGGCCTTCTTACCTGCATTCTCTCTCTGTATGTTCTATCAGCCCTCCTCTTTAACTATGCAGTAAATTTATGTGGTGTAGTACAGATAACTCAGGGTAGGATGGAGAGTGTGGTTCGACGTGGGAGTTTAAGAGGGATGGAGAGAAAAGATGGAGCAAGAGAGAAGAGAGAGGTAGAGATGTGAGTGAGAAATAAAGGGCAGGAGGGGTGGATTGAGTGAGAGAGAGAGATTTGCGCATAGCTGTGCAGGTCATAAAGAACTGTGTGTGTGCACATTTGTGTCGTCTTTACAAAGGGACATTGTGTCTGCAGCATTTTACACCCTTAAATATAGATATTTACAGCATAGGTAGTGTGTTAAGAGTGAAATCATCCATCCATCCATCATATGCAAGTATTTATCCTACTCAGGGTTGAAGGGGCTGGAGCTGATTCCAGCCGACACTGGGCGAGAGGCGGGGTACACCCTGGACAGGTCGCCAGGCTATGACAGCACTAACAAGAGACAGACAACCACTCATGGTATAATTCACATGTACAGGCAATATTCAGTCACAAATTAACCAAACCTGTACGTTTTGGGGCTGCTACTGTAGAAACATAGCAATGGTGGACTCCATGAAGGGGACCTGCTTCTGATTTAGATTGACACAGGTGTAGTGTAGACCCAAATGCAGCACAACAGCCAGCAGGAATATTTGAAGAAAATGTTTAATCTTGGCAGCAACAAGATATACAGCAGGTTTGAGTCAGGAAAATCCAAAATCACCAAACAGACAATGGTCCCTGAGAGTTTGGATTGGGCTCAGAGGCCCAGACGAGGAGCCTGACGTGGAATCCACAAACAAGCAGAACAACAAACACAGTAGAACACACACAGAGATATCGAAACAGGTAACTCCCACACAGCCAGAGGATCAGGAGAACAGTTACCAGAAGGAGCAGAGGCAAAACTCTTGGTCTGGGACAGAAGGCTTAGGTGATTACAAGGGTTTCAAGGTGAAGGGGAGTCAGATGCAGGCAGGGTCGGCAACGGGAAATCAGTCCAAAGAAAAGTGCTGGAAAGTCAGGTATGCATTCATTGAAGAATCTAGCAGTAGGAGAATGTGAGGTAAGGGTTTATATAGGAGCTTGATTAGTGATATGAGGCAGCTGGGTGAGCAGGAGAAGGGAGTTTCGCTGAGGTTGGAGTGGATAGAATTACTTGAGTGAGAACTGCAGGAATGAGCAGGAGAATGTGTAGCTGAACTGTGACATCAATAAAAAGGGCAGCAATTCATCGTTTGAGGTGATAACATTATGGAAACATAGTTATAAATATCACATTCAATTTCCAACAATAGATCCCCTACATTGGAACATGCTAGATGGCAACTCCCCATAAATCAGCGAGATGATTGAAGTTAAGCATTGACATTGAATGGTTAGGGTCAGGACAGGCTATCGGGCATGGAGTCTCATGGGATTTTCACAAATCTAGGGCTACCATCAAGTCGAGACCCCTAAATCCTACACAGTGGACCTTTAATGTGTGTGGGAAGGAAGCAGGAAGCAAGTCCCTAATGTGCATTACCTCAACTAGCTTGTTTTTTTATGGTGTATGCATTCAGTTAGCAACTTACAAAGTATCTTTGAATGTGGTATTCAGGCGGTGTATTTTGCCATTTAATTTTTTTTACTTGTTGGTTTGTTTTTTGTTGCCAGTAAATCAAAACATCATCCATCTCTGGTGTTTCTGCTGAAAACCACAGGTGGCAGTAGTGAATCTCAGTTAATCCTTTATATATAGAAGTTTCATGTTATTTACTTAAAATGCACATGTACCTACTGGGCTCCATGGTGTCTGTAGGCGTGACTCTTTCAGGCCTGAGGTGTTGTTTAGTATGTGTTGGTGGACTCTCTAACTTAAAGTGTGATATAAAATGAATATGTGGGTGGACAACAGTGTTAGGTGTTGGCAAAAGTCTGAATTCAAATGCCTTTTGCATTGTTCTGGCCACCTGGACTGTTAACCCACTTATGCTATATGTTGCAAAGAGCTATAAGCTTGCTCTGATGGAGGTGGCTGCTCTCTCACATCTGCTTGGGTTCAGACTGTAAACAGGTTTGTCTGAGTAAGTTTGCTATAAAATCTGCTCAAGACATTTCAAACAAAGTTCAGACAACTTTTAAACAGGATATACAGGGTATATACAGCAGACCTTTCAATTCTCACTGCCCATGATCTATTATAAATGTTTCTGACAGACATTTGCATTGCATAAGAAAGTAAGACTGATTAAGTGGTCGGAACAGAGCAGTGATTTCAGAAAAATATCACTTCAGGCTTATGGCACCAGCGACAAATGAAGCTTGCCAATTTTAGCTTGGCAAGTCTTTGACAGGAGGCTCAGCCATCCAAGGTCATACAATTTAAGTGGATATAACAAAATATAAAGTGGAAGATTTCAATATGGTGGGTTGAGGTCAGAGAATGCTGCGTAAAGGCAGAAAACATGATGCCAGGGCAAAAAGCAATGCAGGTAAAATAAGATTAGAGATACATGTGTTACGTGTGCTAGGATTGGTCAAATTAATTTTCAGATAAGGAGAGCCAGAAAGACTAAGCCAGCTGACAAGTGGCCAGATGGACACTAGAGTATCAGTTTGGATTGACACTTTTGGCGAGAAGCAACAGCCAAACTCATCACAGTTTCCAAACACTGAATGGATTCACAAATGGCTTTCCAGAGATGTTGTGTTTAAGTTAATGCTAACCTTAAATTTACAATTACATTGTTGTTGGTGGCTTTGCCAACATCAGCGACTCCATTGCTCTTCCCTCCCTCACCAGCAGCTTGTCCATTTTTGGTCGTGTCCCAAATCACTCCCTTTTGCTCCTATAGTGTCCTGTATTTACTTTCCACATTAGGAAGTGCATTTGGCACAGACCACTTATAATTGTCTATTCTGCTTGCCAGAGAGCAAGTGCAAAAGGTAAAAATACAAAAGAAGGGAAGGATCATTTACAATCTGAGGAGCTGTGTTATTTATTTATTTCTAACTTAATGCTATACCTGTTCTAAGCAGTTTTCTTTATCACCCACACTCAAGTTTATATACCCTATCAAATAATGACAGGTCATAAACTTCACAAGTACATTTCAGAGTGGAAACTCCTCTCACCTAAAGCCCCTTCCAATTAACAGAATTCTAAGATATCAACACCTCAGAGGCATTTTGTCCTTAACATATATCAGAATTTTGGCCTTCAAGGAGACTAAACTCAGAAACTCTAGGACCAAATGGGAGCCAGACCTGCTTTGGAAGACAATGAATGGTAATCACTATTTAAGGAGGCACTAAGCTTATCACGTAACAGCCGCTATGAGCTTTTGCAGTTCGACATTATCCACAGAACCTATTTCACACCAAAAAGACACTATAGGATGCATTTCAGATCTTTGTCCTTGATGCAAAATAGTCAGCGGTAACCTTATTCACATGTTTGTAAAATGTACTTATATTAAAACATTATTGTCGCCTGGTAAGACCATCCTTTCATGTGAATTCAATACTTCTGTTCGCTCTATGTGGAGACTATGTTCACCCCTCAAAAACGACCCTATAGGTTGTTTGTACAGGCAGTAAACATGACCCATGTTTACCTTTTAGACTGTCCTTTCCCTCTCTCTAGTGGCCGGAGTAATAATGAATACATTTAAATCGCAAAAGTCACAGTCAGGGCAGGTGGGAGCAGTAGTGGATGGAGCGAACACACGTCGGGGGAACAGAACGGGGTTTGTGTCCAATGAGAAAGCAAATAGATGACAATGTAAACAACCAGTCAGGGACTATGTTATGTATTGGATGAAACTTTCAGACTATGTATGTATTGAGACAAGCAACAGTTGATTAGATTTTGGTGGTGATCAGTGATCCGGAACACCATCTGGAATTTATATTGCAAATTTGTATTATTGCGTCAGTGACCATATTGCCTTCACTAACTGCCCCCATCTAACGGATGAAATATTTCAGTGCCAGTGTGCTCCCAAAATACATGCTTTCAATACAACAAGTGTGCAATTTGGTATTGCATAACTGACCCTATTGCCTTGGCAGAGGTCTGTGTTCTCCGAGAGCTTTTCTAGTTCCTAGGTGGGTGAAGGCAGATGCAGCAGAGGGTGGATCATGTCTTCTTCATAGTGCAACATGATGGAGTCACATGTTTTGGTTTGCTTATTGGCTGAAGGAGTTTGTTGGTTTGTTTGTTTTTTCTATGATATTCAGATTCTTCTTGGATTCAATTCCAATTGCTGACTGATCTTTAAGAAATTTAATGAATAAATTGTTTGGAAACGTTTACATTATGATCCTGTGAAAAAATAGAAATCCAGTTTCATACATGCCATTTCTGCAGTCTTTTTGTAAATCCAGAACACTTGAAAATGTCTTTGGTCGCATTTACAATGAAACAGCTCTGTGGGGGTACACTCTCAGAAACCTTTTTAATATTCATAGAGAATTTAGAGCCATTTAAGCCAATCTGCAGCTTCTTATTACGTCAATTTGTTAGGTCACCTGCTCTCTGTAATTCAGAGAGCAGTTTTGAGTTTTAATGCCATGTTCCAATCTCGTTTTCCTCTATGGATTCATTAGACAAAAAAATGTGCAGTTTGGGAGCTCATGGGCGAAGAAGGGATAAAGAAGAGGAGAGAGAACATGAGGGACAGAGTTTGATAAAGCAAGAAATAGGAGATCAGGGATTAACAGAAGAAATGTGATGGAAAAGAAAAAAAAGGGAGGAGATGCAGTGGTGTGAGTGGATGGAAGATGAGAGAAATGGGCTGGAGAACGAAGGGTTTATCTGCACGTCTCCCACCAGCAGTGAGCAGATGTTGGACCCACAGGCCTCCACCAGCATGGAGCCCCTAAAGCTGGCACTGAAGCAAACACACCAAATAGACATATACGGCACATTCTCATACGCGTACATGCTCTTATATGTGCATACACACACCCGAGCAGTGAACCACTTATTGTATAACGAGGTCAAGGAGTTGAGTCGCAGTGAAGTGTTGACAGCAGTGTCAAATACATTGAACAGCTTCATTCATTGTTGGCAATGGGTTAAAGGTGCAATAGTTATTATTTTGTCAGCAAAAAACACACATTTTTTGAGACTTTGTATTCGTCGCCTGGCCTTCATAGGAGTGAATATAAATTTGAATTATGATGAAACTAATGTTCGCAATGACATTCTGCAATCATTACAAAGCAAAATGAGTTAATGTTTTCCTAATGCAATCCATGACATACTGTAAAACAATCAGTTCCCTATAAAATCCAATCTCAGGGGAAACAATGAGGTTCTCATCCCTCCTGTTGATGATCTCATTTGTTTATGTCCCATCTCGGAATCAATCACGTATTGATGATAAAATGCTACATGAGACTTTCATAATTCTTTTTACAAAGCAAAGCAGCAACTTCAGTCTTTACCTTAATAATATCCATCCAAAAGTTGCCACACACACACACCCACACACACACACATGAATGCCAGCAGGGGCACTGGGTCGATGAACATGTGGCAGAAGATGAGAGACCACAAGGGTGTATGATAAATATTTGAAGCTTAGCGCAGCAGATCTGTAAGCCATCAATCAATCTGTAGATTCCATGGTGATACCATGTGTTTGTGAGGCCATTTGAGTGTGCGTGCGTATGTTTGTACGTGTGAGATGCAGAAACAGTTTACAAATGTGTGTTTTAGTGTCTTTGTGCAAAATATGTGTGAGACTTGACCGTGTGCCATTCACTGACAGCAAATTTAGTTTCAATATCTTGAAGAGACTTTATTTCTAACGGACACAGCTTCGAGGTTGTACGGTCTTTGAGTCCTTACACTAGCTGAGTGATCCTTGATGTGAAAAAGGACACTTCGTGGTACAGCAGATCTTCAAAGAAGACTCAACAATGCCATCAGGTCAAAAGGTCACACGGCTCGATCACTGGCCTCTTCTGTAAGCTCTTCCTCTACAGCTATTGTCTACCAATACTATATCAGCACAGACACAAGTAGAAGAGGTGATTCACTTTCAGGGAACGGTGGCTACACTACGCACTGCTTCAGTGTGGCTGGTTTTAGATGTAATGTTGTTACGTATTACCATCTGAAAGTCCAGCCAGGTTAATTTGTACATGTTTTCAGATGCTGGCAGGGCTTCCCACTCTGCTTTCTAAGAGCACAGGAAATATCAATTGCACATGAGGAAAATGGAAGAAACCATAGGGAAGGCAAATCAAAGAAAGATCCCCTCCTTGGGAAACATTTAGAGCAATAGGTATAACAGTATAACAAGACTAATGCAGTGTTTCCACTGTGCGGTACGGCTCTGCTAAACTAAACTCGACCTGTTTTCTTTTGTTTCCAGCTCCTTTCCTCCATTTCATTTTTCATTGTACTGCATAGTGTAACATTCTCAGCTGATTGTCATCGTGTTGCCATCACTCTGGCACCATCATCAGTTGTATACAGTAGTTTTACAGGATGCCATGGATGTTCATGTGAGTAAAAAAATTGCAGTCACTGTTGATGGTAGCTTGTGGTAGTTAGTGCAGGATGTAGTCCACTGTAACTCCCTTCAAGCACCAGGCAGACACAAGTCGGTTTGTTGAACTTGCTGTGTACTACATAAAGGGAATTATCTTTGATCTTCCTTCGTCTTCGTCTTCACATTAACTTCCAGTTTGCAGTGACAAACCATTTGTGTCATATTTCACAGCAGCTCATCTAATACTTTCAAGATATTTCAGTCTGAAATCTGCTATCTGCTAACCTGGTGGAGGTGGAGAAAGACAGGATATCAGGTCCAGTGTCCTCTGGAGACCATTAATACCTATACAAAATGTGATGGCAACCCATCCAACATTTGTGAGATTGATTGATTGATTGATTGATTGATTGACTGACAAGTCCTTCCCTAGAGCCACACTGATAGCGTGGCTGAAAAGGGAACAAGCCTCAGGGGAGGCAATTAAAGAGACTTCCCCTGTCAGACAGCCATATGAACCATAGGTAGTTAAAAGGCAATTAGAAAGGAATTTACATAAAGCCATGGCAGCATATAAAGGACAATGAGACATCACAGAAGCAGCACGCATGTTCATCTATGATATGATGAAATGACACAGATATGACAGTAAAGATATTAGTGAAGAAGACACCAGGCATGTTGTGCGGCTTTGTAGGTAAATTTACCTCTTATTTCAACATCTATTGAACACATAGCCAGTTCACCTGCTTCCTTCTCAATTGTATTCAGCCCATGTTGCAACAGAATGACTATTGGTATTCAGCCCAGCAGTCTGAATTCAGTGTATTGATACTCAGCCCAGCAGTCTGCTGCCCCTGACCTGATGAGCTGAGACGGCTGTCTGTCCAGATGAGAGCTGGGATCCTTTGGGTTGGATTTGTTCTGATGACGGTGCAATCCCCAGATTGTCATCCTGTGCCAGGCCCTATGATTGGGCCATGGATGAGGAGCTGTTTGTGCCAGCATGTGTGTGTGTGTGTGTGTGTGTCCTCCTGTGTGCCTGTGTGAGTTTGTATGACCTGAAAGTAAAAACTTTGACCCTCATATTTCCCCTGCTGTTTCTTCTTGTTACTTTTTCCTTCTTGTTTTTTAACTGTGGAACAGAACAGAATAGAATAGAACAGAATGGAAGGGTATGGGGTAGATTGGAATATAATAGAATGGAACAGAATAGTTTGGAATATAATAGATTGACCTGGAATCATGTTTAGGGCAGAATTCTGGGCACAGTTACAGTGGCGGACGCAGGCGGTCTGGGGGACAGTTTTCTCAATTTTAAAGCCACCCAAGGGGGCAAACTGTTTTCTGGAGGGCACTGCATCACATCTTCTCAATTTATGGGAATCCATTACTGCACTGCATCATATTTTTGTCACTGGAAGGGCAGGCTACAGGACGCTTTATCACATTTTTGTTTTACTGGAAAGGCCCCCCTAAAGGGCACAGCATCCCATTTCCTTGACCGGAAAGACTCCCTTCATCACACTTTCTCCATTGGAGGGGCACAATAGAATGCATTTTATCATGTTTTATCTTCCATATGGGCATCCATTATGTGCATCCACTATTGTAGCAGTCGCCCCACCACTCCATCCCTCGGTTAATAATTAAACATTTGATTTTGGATAAGAAATTGGTTTTAGAATGTTCTTTTCACATGAATTAAGAGAAAAAAGAGTTAAAGAAACTTAAAGCTAGAGGGGGAAGAAGTAATGAGTAAAAAACAAAAACAGATAATCACCTATTCATGAAGTTTAATATAGCCACTGCATGCGTCATTATTACATATAGAGATTAAGCTAAGTTAATTAAAAGTGAATCATTAAATTCCTCATTATTTTAGTGGCTTAGCTCATGCTAGATTAATGACTTTCATATCAACAATATACAAATTCAAATCCAGTTAATGTCGTTTTTGTGTACTTCCTGACTGTAAGCTTCTGTAAGCCTGGAATAATAATAAAGATACAATCTTTTGGAACTGACACAGGCACAGCAGTAAGCTGACAAACCAATCTGCATACCTTGAGGCCTGTAGCCGGAGTTTTTCATTTGGAAATTTCCACCAATAATACTCTCTTCTTAAACTGAATTCTCTTCTTTTTCTGTCATTTCTTCCACCAGTGCAGCTTGTTTCATCTTCTTGTCACCGACAAGATGTTCGGAGTCCTGCACAATTTTCAAATGAAACTTCAAGAAAACCAGTTAGTTTGTCTCGGAGTTCCACACAAGCTGTCTTCTTTCAGCGCTGTTGTTTAATAAATCAACCACTGTTATGTTGCCCGTCCTTGCGAGTCCCAGCTCAGCCAAACAGCCAAGAGATCAAAACCCCTTCATACTGTCCCTCGACATACAGCAGGAGCATTTGTACAAAGCGATCCTCAATCAAAAGGTTGAGATACCCTTGTAGATCTGAGGGCTAGGAGTGCGTGTGTGTGTGCGTGTGTATGTGTGCGTTCGTCAGGATGAGGGGTAATTGAAGCGCTTCATCCCTGAGTTTTGATAAGGGGACTAATTGTGCATGTGGTTGCCGTGGATACCTTTGTTTGAACATAACAGTACAAGGATCTTCATTCCTCCACACAACACACATATATGCTCTCTCTCTCTGTTCTGTCATATGAGAGCGTACTTCTTGCATCAGTGATTTGAAAAGAGGCAGGAGATACATAATGAAGAGTCCTTGGATGCTACAGCAAACAGCCAGCTTTTTAATCCTTTTCCTGCCTGTGAGAGTTGAATATCTCCCAACTCATAGTAGTGTCAGGGTTTGAGTTGGGCCAGATCTCAGGAGGGGGTTGAACAAGTGCAAAAAAAAGGCATCAGTTCATCAAAACACACACATATCCGGATGCAGAGACGTACATAATATAACCCGCATACACACACTTATCTTCCCAGGTGACCGGCATTCATGCTGAGAGCGTGTTGGTAAATTGTTAATATTGTGAGGTGCATTGCGGCTTATACATTTGAATGGTTCTTAAATTACATTTTAAATTTAGATGAGCTGTTTCAGTTAGCTGACAAATGTGTTGTCCTGTTCGCTGAGGGAGGGAGGGCTCGGGGCATCTTGTTCCTACAGAGGCAGTTCAGGAAGGACCAAACAGCCAATCAAAATGCACAACACTTTATTTTTGCACACTGCACCCATGCCAAGGCTTGATAATCAGGCACCCTTTTTGTGAGAGATGCAATGTGTGTGTGTGTGAGTGCTCATATGCCTGTGTAATGTTAAGTTTTTGGGCTGTGGAAATTAATTAACAGTCTTTCAATCAGGCACATCCATTATAGCAGGTAATCATGCTAGCAGAAATATAATCAAATTGAATGTTTGATGATGCTTCTGCAATTTCTTCGGTAAACTCTAACATTTGCACAGCCCCTTCTCACACACAATACCTATTGGTTATTGTTAATATTCTACTGTACCAACCCGGCTCACCCGCTGACTCTATGCAAATATCTATGATCTATGCAAATAATGCAGGTACATGCAGGATGGAGATATGAGCCGGTAAATGTTTGCACCCAGAATTCAACCCACATACTCCACCAGCAGTGCACCCAAAGCCAAACACTTTGTTTTCAGGATTTTTGTGTAGGTGCTCAGTATTCTTGCATTCACTTTAGAGATTTATGTGAGCTAACTATAGCTCACATAAATCTCCTGAAACCTGACTAGAGTTGAAGATTCAGAGCCATGGTGCTGCATATATATATATAAAAAGAGCTGTCTTCACATTTGATGTAAAAATAAAAGATGCATGCAAAACAAATGCATGCATCGTCTTAACAGATATTTCAAATCTTTTTGGAGATATGTTCAACCTGGATTTATTTTAAAATAATCATAATAAAAAGGATAACCTTGAAAATGTGGCCTACTCAGCCACTTGAACCTTCAATCATGACAGTACGTACTCAACTTGGTACAAAGTTTTTCACATTGTGCTGAAGAGTGGATGAGGTTACAGGCCAACTAGAACAGCATCTGTGAAAGTAGAGAAAGACTGACAAAAGAAATAAGTCTCACTGGTCAAATTTATCTCACAAGGTGTCTCACTGAGCCACGATGTACTGTAGCCATAGCAACTGGCGCCCAGCATCTCCTGAAGGGAATGCGAAAAGGATCCATGATTCATATCCAAACAACAACAGCCTGAGAATCCAAATATACTGAGGTAAACTGCCACCCCCAGACAGTCAAGCTGACAGCTGTGAGGAGGAGGGGCCAAGCAGAAAACAAATAAACAAAAACAATCACAGTCATCCTCCGGCCGCTTCATCCTCGCCGCATCACTTGTGGTCATTGTTGTCTGTTTGCCTCTTGTGATCTCAGCCATGTTGACTCGTACTGACAAACTGCATGATGGTACGAAGTAATAACTTTGTCATGCCAGCAGGACGTAATAAAGTAAGACTGGCAGCTTTGCTAGTGAGTCAGCTCGTGTGGATAAACACCAGGACTCAGATGTTCTTCAAATTCACCAGCTGAGAAAATGGTGAAATTAAAAGGATCTGATAAGTTTGATACCAGACGGAGAAAACTGTATTTACAGCAATCAAAAAGAATAACTGTCAGCAAAATGCTATGTTTTTGTGCAAAAAGCATGCTAATGCAACATGCAATTACAGCTGTTTCACTTGCAGGCTTGCAGCAGTGCAACGTTCTATATTTACTGCAAAACCCTCCAGAAAAAAAACAGTTTATAGCATTCACAAACACCACATTCACTGCCAATGCAAACATAATAAGTAAGCCAGAACTACTTGTGAACCGTATTTAGCACAGAGCGGAGAATACCGTTTTGGAATCATAATAATAAATAATAAGAGATTGGGATCTCTTCATTACCAAAGTCCCCCGTTCTTGCGCTTGCATTGCAATCCAGTCAGCTTTGCCACATTTTGCCTGCTCAAGTAAGCGGCAGCAATCAAGGCCCTGCCTGCTGGGCCCACTATAAGGCAGCTGTGCCTCATTACCAATCAGAAGAAAAAGGGAGACAGGGCCCCTGGGAGACATCAGTTTGGACTGCAACAGTAATGTGGAGATAAAGCTTAGAGGATGCTCTTCCTCTTTCCTGTTTGTCTGCACGCCATTCACACCTCACTTGTTTCATTGCTGGGTTTTTTTTTTTGTGTCTACCTTTGTTCACATTACTTTTCTGCATTTTAACAGTGTTGGGGTGATTACTCCCTGTAGAAAGTAATTTGTTACACTACACACTGTTACTCACTAACATTTCTTTTTACGTCATTCTGCGAGATTGAGATTTATCGTGATGTAACTATTAGTTAACATAATATTACACAATATAACGTTAAGTCGTTAAACCTTATGTATGCCCACATATCTTGTCTAGATTATTTGACCTGGTCATCACTAAAGTAGCGGCTATACCTCATGAAAAGAAGTTTCTTCTTCTTTACCTGTTCCTCCTCAGAGTCAAAGTCAAGGTCAAATGTATTCATATAGCACTTTTAAAACATTACAGTTGACCTAAGTGCTTTACTGTCTCCCTCAGACAGCTTGGTTTGAAGAAACTGGGGTAGAATACTTCACATCTCTGTATCACATTTGTTGAGGTGTGAGCTGCTTAATTCTGGTTTTTGTTTGCAATATTAATTTGATCTGGCAGCAAAACTTGTTTAAGAGAATATTTTGTGTTGTTTGCACATTTGGCTTTAGAAAGCAGTAGATGCCATAAATGATTAAATAAATAAATGTAGTAATGAAGTAAGAAAATAAGTAATACATAATAAAAATAAATAAGCAATACAAGTCTAAATGCCATGATAATAATGAATATTTTGTACTGGCTACAGCTTTTGCAGCTCATTTCCAATGGTGGTTTTCTTTTCCCATCACCAATGTTGCTTTGAGAACCGAAAGAAATGTATCAGTCACAGTGAGCAGCTACCTCTGTCTGCTCTGTTGCAGATATGCCCTACATCATAGTTAGTATAAAAATACATTAAAACAAGGTACGGAGCCTTATTTCTGCTTTACCTAATGTAAAGAACATGATGGAAACAAAGCCTGGGGTTCACATGAAGGTTCCCAAATGTAATAAATTAAAAATCTTGGCAGGTTAATTATCCCATTTTAAATCACTTTCTAAATGAATTATTATGAACATTTAATTAGTCATGTCAAACACTTCTGACATTCCTTTTAAGTCTTATCTTTGGTTTATTCGCCCCTAGCTTATATATTTATATTTCTATGTGGTTTCAGATAGACAGAGCAGTATATGTGCCTTGGGTTTTATTCAGTGTGTTCACTTTTGAATCTGATGTATTAAACCCAATAAACTAGCTTTTTACCTCCACCAAGGACGCCCTGTCGTCTTGTCTTTGGAAATTATTCACAAGGTGGCTGTGCAAACTTTGTTAACATTGCAAGATTGTGAATTCGTGCTGCATGTATGTGGTGTTGGAGAATCTGACAAGTTAGTTCCCGACCGGAAAACTTCACACAAACACCCCCTCAAGTCAGAACGCTATATTTACAATACAGGGCATTCACTGGCTGAGGTGTGCTCTCTCCGAAAGTCAATCTATTTTTGTGTATGTATTTTAAATGAAGCTACATATGCTACAATCATAGAGACAAAGAAACCATTCAAAGGAAAGTTACTGTTGTAATTCCATGCAGAAGTACTCCAATTATCAAACTCTAAAGACGGAGCGAGTTAGCTTTCAAAGACATCCATATAAAGACATGAAAGATAAAGAAAAGTGGGGTTGGAGCAAAAGTGGAGGTTATCTTAGTAACAATATGAGGTACTTGTGTGTGCAATTTCTCTGCACTACAATAGACAGACAGAAACATATCTCCTTTTCTTCTGCAAGGCAGAGCCTATCGTTTTTTTTCTGTCCACTGGAAAAAAATCACTACAGTTAAAATGAATTAACTTCTGACCAGATCTCACATTTATGTCATCCACCACAATCCTTGTTACAGCTTAGTAATACATGCAATTACCTAGTATTGGTGTTTAAATCATACTAATTATGTGTAATTTAATTGTATTATGCTGCTGCTAGAGATCAAGAGCAAGGTGGAAGAGGTGCAGTACACCCAGACACACTGGTTCCATTTTATTATCCAGTAGAAATGGTGAAACTGTGAGAGGAAATACGGCTTTGGCTTCTCCTATCTCTGAATCAGTAAGATCTCTTGTCTGAGCCTGGAAATCCAATGCAACAGGCCAATAGCTACTCAGTGCATTGCTTATATAGGTAGATAGAACAGTAAAAATACACAATGGTCATAAAGTTGCAGTATACCTCCACTGCAAAGTCACTTTATGCTTATAAAGGGCTCATATGTTAAATAAATGACAGTAGTTCTTTGTAAAGATATATTTAAGATAAAGTAGAACGGTAGTGATACTGCACAGTCCAGATTTAAAATGCACTACAATACTTTGCAACAGGAAAAATGTTCCATGAGGGTTGACAGTACATCTTTTCATTTGCAGTGGCTTTCCTCCTGCGTGACCACGATACATTATTAATTGAAAGTGTTTCCTCATTCCAACCTTTGCTCTATTGTGTAGTTAGAACTATGTGTGATTTGCACATTCGGGACGATCTAATCAGTTCTTTTGCAAGTGAAGCTCGATCTATTTAAAAGAAGCAAATGAATCCATTTCAGAAAGTAATTTGACATGGGTCTGGCCTACTGTACTGGCTCTCCACAAAAGCACACTGGCAATAACCCAGTGTCTATCTGTCATATACACTAGTGGCTAGCCCTCTCCCTCTCCCAGCCATCCCGGCGATAGTCTAAATGTCAGTGTTTTCCGGGCTCCTAATGTGTTCCCAAAATAGTCTCTCCATTGCTGAGCCTCCGTGAAAAAGGCACGCTCCAGAAAAGGCATAGTGAGTCTGACTCACAGCAGAGGCAGCAGAAACACCATGCCATCCCAAAGCCAATTAAACATGCATGGGGGTGTATGTGACCTCAAAAAAAAAAAAGCCAGTGGATGGATGGATGGATGGCCACTCTCTCCCCCATCTTTCCCACTCTATGGCTCACTCTCTGTCACTCTTTTGCAGCGGCTCTTCTTTTCCTCTTTTTGCCAATTAGAGTGAATTATTCAGGGTGGCCTGTATGTACCTGTTAAGTGTTTTTCTTCCAATGAGCACTCTCACGGAAAATTGAGGTGAGGAGACGATGAGCAAGAGTGCATCTGCTGCAGCACACAGGCTGGGCAAAGCAAGCAGATGAGCTGTCATAGACATGCATGGACATACCAGCATACACACACTCACACACACATACACACATATAGGTCAGTGGACGGACCCCTGTGCATTTTGATGCGTTTCCAGAGGTCAGGGCAAGGCTAGCCATTCAGAAGCTAATATGATGTGGCTTACAGAAAGACTAATTAGCTTTCTCTCACAGCGAGCTTCTAATCAACTAAGGAATGGCCACATTATGATGGATGGAATTTTCAGACAATACAATTAAAATTGTGTAATTTATGACAATAAATTCCAATGACAGGAATTCCAGAATGTGAGGTCATGTGCTCCATTCCATCAGAACCTAAACTGGATACCAGAATGGCCAGGAAATATGCCTCTTGTGCTTCATAATGCTTAACAGTGCAGAAGAAGGAAATGGGATGGAAATCTTGAAATGTCATACTGTATATGGATGGGCTGATTTTCCGCATTTAATCAAATTCAAACTCGGCCTTAAATGTCATAGTTGCCTTAATTAACAGAGACCACAATGTAATATCGGTTTCACAATGGGAGCTGCTTGATACCATGCCATTCATTCACATTCATCGCTGGATTCCACTCGCATAGCAGGTTGCATCCATCATAAAAGGACCAACTCATTGGGAGAAAAGAGCACACTGATCAGCTGCAAAGCTAAGTCAATCAATCAACCTTTGCTTTTATAAACAAAACTAAAATTTCTGTGTGATATGAGGAACTCAACCTGCTGATAAAAACTGTGAGGTGTGGTTAAATGTGTTGTAAATGACATTCAAAATATTAATACAGCATTAAAAAACTATTTGCTAAGTAAAGATAAGGTGGAGTGATGGCATTTAGAGTAAAATAGACGATAAAGCATTTGCAGGCTTTAGGGCATGGCTGCCTTGTGATTGGCAGAACACTACCACAGTGTACTGTGTATTTTATTCTTGGATCTCTAACCAAGGACAAGACATTTTTAAGAGTTTTGTCTATTAAAAATGTATTGTTCAGTGTTCAGTTGGAAATTTAAAGGAGTTGGCTGCTACATTTGAAAGACCAAATTTCCTTGGTAATGTTAGAACTAGGGCCTTAAAGCTTCCCTGCTCTGCCTGGTTCTTTACTCTCTACTTGGTTTTTACAGAAAACTCAAAACAACTGAGTAAAATTGACCATTTATTGAAAGAATAATAACCTCATGTAATGAGCAGCACTGGACTCTGCAGTGCCCATGCCAGACCACAGAACAGAGTGAAGAACAATTTCTCTTGTCACAGTATTTCTTCTGGGTTTTAGCCAAACCCCTGACAATAGGTTGGACTTTGTAAGTGGGCAATTCGGGGTAACGTAACAGCCAGTCAAAGCTTGTCACTAATGTTAGACTTCCATTACAAAATGTATGGTGTTTATGCAGATGTGTGCTGGTCCTGGAATAGCTCTGAGCTCTTATCTAGATCTAGCCAGCTCACAATAGATTTACAATGTAAAAGATTTACTTTTATGACCTGTAACTTAACAATGGAATGTTGCCTAGAAATGCTCCTCCCCCTTCAGTTAATGATTATATAGTTATAGCTACACTCATTAACCCTATCTTCTAATAAGTTAACTTCCCTATCCTATCAGTAACCAAGCTAGCTAGCAAGCACTATCGCAGATGATGATGTAGCATCATTAAAGCTCCAAAGCTTCAGTGCATGCGCTGGTTACAAGAAAACAATATGGCATCAGCCATAAACCAAGATGGTGATAGCAAAAAGCTGACTTTAAGGCTTCAAAACCGGAGTCAATAAACTAATGTGTGATGTCACGATGACTAAGTCCGCTATTTCTACTTCCTCTATGGTGTGTATCCTACTGGCTCGCTATCATGGCTGCTCTGCATTGCACTCATACAGCACTTACCACTGATAACACCGTCCTAACCCGGTCCAACCCACTAGCCTGGACAAAATTTTTGCAGGAGTACAGTTAGCATTGTTAGCTGCTAGCGCAGACTCAGCAACCTGAATGGTGAGAGCCATGTGAAGGCAAACCCTGCTCTGAACCATAGATATGCTTTGAATATTGTTAACAGCATGTTGAAAAGCCCAGGGGGGAAAGTAAGTGGATTATATGTTTTTCAAAATCTGTGTTATATATGGAATACATCAATTATATATCAGAAAATATTATCCCTCAATTACTGATTGGTTGGTTCAAACATAAACATTTGTATTCTAATTGCCTTTTAATGTTGCTTTGTCTCAGCATAGTCTAAAGAATTGCTAGAACATTTCTGAGCACTTTTTTCATGACTATTTTAGGCTATGAGTATCTTTCCAGGAAGGATTCATTATTGTGCACTCCTTGCTCTGTTTAGCTTTTTGTAGTCCCTGCATTATAGGTGCCACATTTAGATTCCCTCAGCTTGCTACAGTCATTAATTAATCATATGCAATAAACAGATTGATTCCCTTTAATTTATACCCCTGCTCATCCTTGCAGTCTTTTGCCTTTGGTTTCTGAGCTGAGTCTGAGAGACATGTCACCTTGTAAGACATACTGAATGCCTTCCCTTGAAGGAGGGAAACAGAGAGAGCGGGAAGATAACACAGCCAGGCAGCACTAACCGATCAGAGCACTCCAGCAGAGATATGACCCACATAGACCAACGCTCGTTTAATCAGCCTGCTACTGGCAGCGTGGCGGGGAGAGAGAGAGGGAGAGGGAGTGAAGAAGGGACAGGGGGAGTGTGAGTGTTAGGTGGCTCCAGTTGGGTTTAAAGACAGGAAAAAAATGTGAAACCTGTTTGTACTCCGAAGAAATGATCAATGTGCAAATATGCATGCAGGGCTCCAACCCAAATTGCAAGTTATTTACAAATCTACTATTACATACATAGCCTGAGGCCTGCAAGTGCTGCCACACACTAGTACTGTCGCTTAAAGCAAATGTGTCAGATGCTACCAAGATCTTGCCAGCCTTGCAAGACGCTAATGCCAAATGGAAGGAACGTATAGGCTGTTCAGTCCTCCCTCAGAATGCACAAATGAATGGAAAAGGTAACTAGTCATCCCTCATCTGGGATTTACCACCCAGGGAATCATTAACAATGGTTATTGCTGGGCAATGCTATGCACCTCCTCCCCAAAGGAGATGCCTACTGCTACAGTACATTAAGCAGGCAGTACTGTGTAAATGCAGAAGGGACTGACAAGTGGAAGAGGTACATGTCTCAGCAAGAATGTACGTACGGCACAAAGCCCACGATGCCATGATGTCATGGAAGTAATGTGCCCTCACACCGTATGGTCATAGACTGTGTAAAATACGTGGACACAGTCACCGTGATGTCACCCTTTGGTTTGTGGACTGTCTGTGTTATGAATTGGAATGCTAATTTTACTGCATGTGCTTTTTACAGTACTACAACTAATAATCCTACAACTACAACGACTCTATCTTTTTTAGGCAGCCAAAATGTTACAATGAACTTTCATGCACTGAAACGATATTTTCTTGCTTTCTTGTCTATATTCAACTTTAAATGGCTCCATAATTTACAAAATGAACATTATGCTGTATTAAATAAGTACTGAAACCAGCAATTGAGACATTAACTCATTTTCCCATACACTTCTATAAAATGACACAACAGTGACTTGGCCCCCTATTGGCCATTTGAAAGAATGCAGGTTTAAGGCACTTCTGCATTGGCTTCACTTTTCAGGCCCAGAGGTTGCTGCTTGTTAATGGTAGAGGCATAGTGTAGTATCCAGTAAAGAGGCTGGGATACTGACAGGCCCCGGAGCTCTAGTTTGAAAAAGACAAATAAAATGGTCTGATTTCTGATGAGACTCTCTTTTATGCACAGCACGCACTTTTAGAGCACAGACAGGACTGAATGCAGGATTTGATTGCAGGGCCACACCCTGCACCTTAAGGCAGCAGCACTGCGCGAGTCTTGGAAGAAAGACAGCTGCCTCAAATGTGGAACAAGCCAGCAACAGCAAGAGAGCAGCCTCATATAACTGATATTTTCCCATTCTTGCATCTTTATTTTTAGCCAGCATTTCCTTGAGTGTAAAATGGGACACCCCAGAGTCTAGGAACCCCTGAAAAAAATGCAGGGAGATTATGTGCTTACTGTTAACTAAAATGTGTCTTTGAAGCATTTCACCTATTTGTGTTTGAATCTTAATGAAGGTACCCAGGGACCCTGCAATGTCTTAAGCTACAGCTGGCCACGACTCACAGGCCAGCCTCATATCTAACTCTAACTTGCTCCTCGCCTTTAATAAGTCTTGCCAAGCTAGGAGGCCCCAGGTGGTCTCAAGTTTTCTCAGGATTTCTGAGAACTGTTGCATGTGTAGTCAATACAGAGCTCGCCTCCTCTCTCTGCAGGAAAGGAAGGAAAGACATGCAACCTGGACTGGGGCCACTGATGCTCCTTTCCAAGGCGAATGGAGTTGTTCCCTAGAGAGCAGGACGGTCTGTCCTTCCACTCTACTGGGCACAGGCCTGAATTAAGAAGGTGGAGGCCCCTGGGCACCTAAAACTACATACAAACACCCAGTAGTCTATATCCCCTTTCAAACAGTGGTATTTACACCTCTAATGTTTCACCTGCGATCTGAAAGCAACAGAGGCATGATGAATGTTCTAATGAGAAAAGAAGGCACAGGCAAGGGCAAAGCTGGGTCAGGAGGCAAACAGGTCAGAACCGGGCAGGATTTGAAGTAGTAACTCTGGTAAGTTTCCCTGAAGAAAGACAAACTGGCAATGAGACAAAGGAGACACACAGTATATATACACACTGGGAGAGGGAATTGACGAGACACAGGTGAAACACATTACAGCGGGGAGAGGTAATCACACAGGCGGGAAAGGAGGGAACAAAGGAAGTAAAGACACCAGACATGAAACAGGAGGAAGGGCTTCAAACTAAAACAGGAAATGACAAGACAAAATAAAAGCACTACTGCCTGGGAACGGTAGTGACACTAAACAAGTTTTTAGCAGTTTCAAAATGACAACTAAACACTATATACAAAAATTAACAGCAGAATATCCTATAGTGTAGACAATATGTACAGGGCTAACTAAAAGAGAGTCATTTCAGAATTTTAAACAACTGGTAAATGATGATAATGCTGGAGTTACGTGAGGTTCATAAAATAGAAGTATGTCTGAATACAATATTGTGCAAGTATTCAATGCAGTTTAATGATTGAGACACAAACACACACACACACCCACATGGATTGATTCACACTGCTCTGTGTAGGTGGACCTATAGCAGATATTAACATGACCTATGTTACCTGTACAGTATATCTTATCATACAGGATTTACACCGTATCACATATTCTGACATAGTGATGCAAAGATATAGCAGCCTAATGTTTTCCAAAAACAACCAGTACTTCTCATTTTATATTGTCTAGAATGTTCTCATTATGTGCAGAAGGGAATTTTATTAATTTAATTCATTACTCACAAAGACAGGACTACCAAACAGACAACAGCGTGCACCGTATTTTGTCCTCAGGCAGAGTGAAGACAAACTGGGATTAAAGCAGCCTTGTAACCATAGAAACAACGCTCTCGAGGCTACCAGCAGATAGCTACAGTTAATTAGAAAAAAAGCGGTATCAGGTAGTAAATTGGATTAATTTTATGTTTATCAGATCACAAATGAAACAAGAAAGCTAGCTAGGCATCGCTGATTAGCAAAACTCTGACCTACCGTATACCTTGTTGGAAAACGAGCGAACCCCCAGCAGTTTGTCACCCCCAAAAGTTGCAACATGTTGCTATCTAAAATCTCACCTGAGCCACCTGATCACTCATCATCATCATGATAGAGTCAGCCTGTAACCAATCATAATATGTTACCTATTTTAAAAGTAACATTGCATTCATTGGTTTATATTTCAACACACATACACACAACAACACTCAATTGGTTTATTTTACCTGATTTTTAAAAGCGTATTTTTGTAGGCCAACCCATTGGCAGCATCACCATGGGATCCATTAAGAATTCACCTATGGATTTTTGCATTTGCAAATCCATAGCCTAATAAACTGTTTATTAACATAATTTGTAATCTACAAGATTTGCAAGAGCACAGAAAAACATGACTCGAGGCTATGAGGAGAGAGTTCCCATCTGTGTCCGGCGTGATGACACTAAATGTAAATGTCCCCGGTTACCACTTTAGTCTCATTTAGCCACTTGTTAGCATCCGCCTTTTTAAGGACACGTAAAAACTCCAAAATTCACAAGTGTGGTTTTTACTAAATGCATGCCCTACAACAAAACATGAACATCTCTTCAGCTTGTGTTAACCACAGACCTTATTTCAGGCATTAACCAATAACCCATTCAGAATCCTCACTGAGTTCGAGATGAAACACCCCAGGGCACTAAAATGCTAACTTACTTCGCAAGAACTCATTGCTGTGGCGCCATATAAAGCTATCTTTGGGCCATTTTGCAGAAGCAGAGGTGGACTTAAACTCCCCTATCTGCTGATGTTAAATGCTGCAGCTATACTGTTTATACTGTACATATTATGTTGGCCTTGCAGGCAGAGGGAAATGGCAGAGGGCTTGATGTATTGTCCTCAACTCTATAGGACACCTACTGCAGACACAGAAAAAGCAACTTCCTCCTTTTAGACACCATTATCTTGTCCCTGAGATTGGATACCATGCTGCTTGCCTCTCTTTTTATTAAGAAAAGAAGAAACAGGAGTTAAGTTGAGATTATTTCAGTTGTCATAGGAATTTGGCTCCAGAACTGGAGGGTAGCTGTTTAGAGTGACAGATGGACCACATATTGAATTGGACTGGTAACTATGGCGATGCCAGTTCACCTCCTGGTCACTGCTGATGTGCACTTGAGCAAGGCAACAAAACCCTACAGTTCGAGGTGCTGTGACGGATTGGTTTGAAATCATTCCACATTGTTGTGTGCGTGTGTCAAAAAACAAACAAATGTAATGTGTGTAATAATGAGTCAACAGTGAGAAGTTTCTTTCTCTTTCTTCTTATCTGGATTGGCCCTTGTTGCTGGTCACAACACTGGTGTGGACTCACAAACTAGCTTAATTTGCTAGTTCGAGTGCAAGGACATGATCCTTCACCATCTTCCCAGAAGGTTGCCAATTATATGTTCCAAACCAAGAACACAGCTGTTGGGGATTTGACCCTCATTTCTGCACTATCTCGCTGCCCAAACCAGTATGCTAGACCTTTACTTTTCTAACCTTTTGTAGACTGGAGAAATAGACAGAGAGATTATACCAATATCATGATTTACAAGCAAACAAACTGGGTCTTGTATTGTGATAACCCCTGTTTGTCTCTGCTTTTCTAGTATCCTACTGCTTTGGCATCAAGGTATAAATTACATTCTGCAAAGGGCATCAGATGAAAGATCTTGCAGCAGGTATTTGACCTGAGTAGTAAAGGCTGCCCTCTAAAACAAACAATACATCTATTACCACAACCTGCTCTCACCCAACCCACAGTGATCATTGAAGGTTAGGCACACAGGTGCTTTTATGGTATGTGTAGCCACTTCACAGGTGGTTTGTCTGAGAGTAATTATTCTGGTCACCTGATCCTCTGGGATCATATATGGGATATGTAAATGGATGCAGAATTTGTTTCAATGCGATGAAGAAATGTGGCACATACCGTTGCCAATCAGTGAAAATTCTTCCAATATCAATTGCTTGATATTATTCTAACTTTTTGCCTTCCGATGCACACAGACAGGACACTGAAAAGCTTTCAGAGAATTTCATCCAAAGCTGAAACCGAAATGTAGCAAAATATTGGCATACCAACAATATGTAATCTCCCTAAATGACTTGAAATGAGTATTTGGAGTGAAAACACTGTTGGGTTTAACTCTGTGTTTGCATTTAATTTCGATGTAATAACTGATAACACTCAAGAGGCGGAAAACCGCAAAGCTATGTCAGTAATTTATTTGTTGGCAAACAACTTTCACTGTTACAACAAATATTAGTTATGAGATCATTCAACTTGGAACCCATACAAAAAGAATAAATAATTAGCAATAATATTGTAATAATAATCATGATCATAATAATTTAAAAAAAGAACCATAAAACAAACCCAGTGCCATTTTATTTACGCCTGCCTAAAGCCAGCACTCTTTCCTCCAAGCTTGTTTTGCTGTCTTCAAACCAATAAACAGATAAATAAATAATTTCTCTCTTGGGGACATGGAGGGGGCTTGTGGGATACATGTGCAAGCTACACTTCATACACTTATGATTTTTTTTCCCTAAATAAGTAAACATTGGCTTTCCACATTGGACAGTGCTGCTGTGTGAAGAGTTTTCACATCTTCAGTACACATATATGGTGTAATCATGGCATTTCACAGGTGAGACCCACCCTTTCTCAAACAGTGGAAACTCTCTGTTTTAGCTTTTTTTTACTTTAGAGAATGACATTTACTATTCTCAGCACTCTTTTTCTGTACAATCTCAACCAGCACAGCAAGGTAATGTCAATTGAAAGAACATTTGGCAATAGAGAGGATATGCTTCATAAACCATTCTGGTGTAAATCCAAATATCTGATATCATTGTAATTTTTTTTCAGCAAGGCTTGTGCCTAAAGGAGGGAAACGCTTTATTCAAGAACAAATGAGATGAGACCCACTTCCAGCAAAGACTAAAACGTTGCATTTCCAAAGCAACCATCTCCTTCACAACTTCATTTCCCCTTTTGTTTTAAAATCTACACAGTGGTAAAGTATATAGTAACAATTGACTTGCAAAATGTAAGTGACAGTGGTGTTGCTATAAAAGGACCAGAATGAAGTGTGCGTAGGGTATATGCGTATTAATTAACGAGTGCTTTACCTTCTCTGTATTTACCAAAGAGTGACATGACAGATTGTTCCTTGCTCGTTCTGTCATCTACACGTGACCAGAACGTATCATGACATTTCTGAACAGTTCCACAGACAAAAGGTTTGCAACTTAAAAATGTAAAAAATAAAAGACTTGGTCATATGCAACATTTTCATCTGTATTTGTATTCTGTACAATACATAGAAACAGTTTGTGATGTCTTTATAATCCTTTGATAACTGAAAACTTTTACAGAAGAAAGGAGAAGAAACGGAACCCATTCTTTTTTTTTTAATTCAGTCTTTTGTAATATGATCTTCCTTCTTTGTTTTCAGTGAAATACACAGTAGCCGCAGTCACTACAACTTGCAGGAATGTTACACCAGCCCAGACACAACTCCAGTTTAGCAGATACGAACAGGAAGAGAATTCAGAACATCAGCGGGATATGGTTACAGTTCGGTTGCCCAATAAAATAGTTTTTGGGATGATAGGTAGTGAGGGCATATATCATACATCCTCCACTTGATTGGCAGGTAGTGGGGTGGGGCCTGATTAAGGCCAGTTTATGTTGTGAACACCAGAGTTCAATATCCTGCTCTACCCTTTGGAGAGGTGGACATATCATCCCAGTAGTGTCTTTAAGAGTGAGACAGAGAGACAGACATACAGACAAACAGACAGGCAGCTCCTTAAACCAGGGCTGGGGGGCCGCGCCCTTGTTGTGGTGGTAGTGGAGACTATATGCTATGATCTGCTAGAGGTCCATATTGGGGAACTTGTAGGGCTACGGTCAATCCAAGAATCCATATTAAAGTAACAGGTAGGATGAAATTACAGAATCCCTCCCCTTCCTCTCCTTTCCAGGTTTCCATTTCTGTTTGATGATCACAAGAAGTCTCTCAGAACCGCCCTTTCAGTCTGCACCACTTATGACAATACATTCAGTCCCTGCTGTCACTTGACCAGCGAATTCGCAACCATATTGTCATGAATCATAGTTAATGTCACACACAGTACATCAATCCAGGGATGGGCCAGCTCAGTCTGTCAGTCAACAACACAGAATGTTTTCATTGGAAGGTTGGAAGTGTGAGAATGGGCTGGGGAGGGATAGAAGTCTCTTGATTGGCTCTATAGACTGGTAACCAGGTGGGAAGGGTCTACGGGCGGCTCCTCGGGCGACGAATCGGACTCCTCCTTGTTGTCGGACACCATGTATCCATCGCTGCCACCACGCCCCATGTGATAGTAGCTTTGTAGCTCGTGGAGGTGATTCCTGGAGCCCAAGTTTGGCATGCTCTTATAATAAACGTCGTCCAGCTCGGGAGCAGTGGCACTCTTACAGGGATGCAGCTCCCCGGAGCTGTCTTCCTCTCCGTCTGTTAAACCGTTCATCTGCCCATCCGGAAGGTCCGTCAGCACTGGCATGCTGGTGTACAGCGAGTCTCTGTGGTTGGGCGAATGCGTGTGCTCGTCGGTGTGCTCGTTGGTCAGCAGAGGGAAGAAGCTCTCGCTGGTTTCTTGGGGAATGCGCCGAGGCCGGGAGAAGCTGTGAGGGGGTGGCGGAGGCGGGGGGTGGCTGTCTGGTGGAGGAGGCCGTGGCGGCAGGAGTGGAGCGTTAGACTCCTCTCTGATAATCTCCAAACCCAGATTCTCCTCATGCGGGAAGGCTGCAGGGTTGTCCAGCACCATCGGCCCATTGTCCTCTTTACTGCTGCCCACACAGCCACTAACTCCACTGCTGCTGCTGCTGCTGCTGCCTCCTGCCATGCTCCCTGAAAGACCAAGGCAGGGAAGATAGTTATAGCAATTTTTGGTCATTTCAACAAGGAACAGTGTTATTGCAAGTAGGGTGACGTAGTTATAATCCATTAACTGGTCAGAAAAGTGGCCACAATATGGCTATCAATACTTTTACATTAAAGGAATAATTAAAGGAGTAATTAACTAAAGAGGGTTTGTATGAGTACTTTCATGAATATGGTAGAAAAGTGTATTCCAGCCACAATTCACTATCAACTTAAGTGAATAGAATATTTTCACCACTTGCCATCAGACAGCCTTTTCCAACAAGGTACTGAAGCTGTTAGATCCTTATGCTATTATCAAAGCTGCCAGACAAAAACAGTAATTTTAGTCCACAGAACCCAGGAGTTGCTGGTATTTTGCTGCCTCAATAGTTTGTTTATCCCATTGTGCAAATTTGGTAAATCAGGACTAAACCTTTGAAACCCTAACTTTGGTGTTTTATGGTTGTTGTTTTTTTATTCCCGGTAGATCAGCAAAGTAAAATAACAGTTTTTTTCAATGATGTCTGGTGGCTTTGAGAGCATAGATTAACTCTTCAGTTTCCTGTAAACTTAAACAGGGCTGTCACTTAAAACGAGGAAAAGATTCTAAATATAGAGTACACTTAAAGTGATAGTGACAGCAGCATTTAGTGACTAGTTGGTGAAGGTAATGGAGTATTTAGAAGTGTAAGAGCAACATATTTCCTTTTGGATTGGTGGAGAGTGAACATTGGACTTGTGTTTGCTAAGTGCCAGAAATACAACTTAAAAAGTTTTCCTGCTGTACTGAAAATAGGCAGCTGCACGCTCACAATGAAAAGGTTATAATAAGTCAGTGTTGTGTTCATGGGTTATTTCAGCTTCCTCAAAACAAACACAAAAATATTGCAGGCTTAACTTTTTTCCTTTGCAAAGTGTGTGTATGTCTATTAATACTATAAATGTTGCCAGTGAAACGTAAAGAAAGCACAAACCAAACAAGACAAAGTTTGAGGCACAACAATTTTTTTGCAACCCATTTTTAACTTCTAGTTCTGTGTCTCTATCTAGATTAACCAAATGTGTGTTGTTGTCTGATCGGGGATATAATTGAAATCAAAGCAGTCACCTCCATTGGCCATGCTGCTGTTGACCAGCTTGTTCATCAGGTTGTGATTGCGCTCGGTGGTGGCTCTCTCGTGGTTGTTAAGGTATGATGGGATGTAATTGGAGGTCAACTCTTTGAGGATCTTCTTCTCCAGGGTGGTCTCCTTGTGGTTACCGTGGGTGCCGTAGCCTCCGCTACGGTCAAGGATCTGGACGCAGTCACTCAAGTACTCGCTGCTGGCCATGCTGTAGTTGTTGGCATGGTTACCATTGAGAGGGAGCGTATCCATAACACTGGAGTCTCTTGCGTTGTTCAGGATGCCCTCTGAGGAACAAATAATTTGACAAAAAAAGCAATAATTATTAGCATTCTTAAATAAATTAAAGTGGATTTCTCAGAAGAGAGATTTTAATTATTGTTTGATATCATAGCGTGTGCTGTGAATTGAGGATTAAAAAGTAGCAATGATAATATTCTTGGAAGGAAAAGTGCTCCAAGCGCCCATAATTCATTTAAGAGAAACCTCTGAAGTACTTTCTTTTCTCAATTACTGCCTGCACCACAGCAATGCAAACAAAGGATTCCACTGTAAAATAAGTCTTATATAATTAGAAGGTGTTTTGGAGTGACATTTAAAGTTATTACATTGTGAGTAATTTAAAGACAATCCTACTGCATCCAAGGTATAATTTAAATGTCACTTCATGATATTTGATTGGCAATATTTCAATTAAATTAGATCCAATTGGTAGTATTTGGGCTTGTAATACTATGGACACATCAAGAAAAGAGCAGTTTTGAGAAAAAAGAATCTAGAAATGTGTAACAAACAAATATGACAGCCGTATTTCTGGGACTGACTAATGATTTGGACAAAAAATGTTTTCACCAAACAAAGCTACTCTTTGGATGTAGATTGGACTGAAAATGTTCAGACTGCTTTGGAAGCAAGCAAAGAGAGAAGAAAGTCGATGTTATTGAAGTAGTTGAGAATTAATTTAGCCCATACTTGTGTCTCGGTACGGTGCTAATGGACAGCATGAGGGAGAAGAGAGAAAACAGACAGACATGAGTTCATACATCAAGAGAAAACAACTTTCAACAGCTACAAAAATCAAGAGTTGCACAGTAATTGGGAATCATGATGAAAAATGTCTAACAAAGAAACCCTTGTCTGATACTCAATATCAAAGTCTGCTTTTCAGAGCCTTATTGTGAAGTGGCTGCAATTGCACGGTCTATTATTTATTTAGCGTAGAGAAAACATAAAACACACCTCACATTTAAAACATACTATATATATATATATATACAGTACATGCACTTAAACAAGCAACACGAGTCCCAGCTGACACATACAAAATGATATTCAAAATGAAATACATACTGAATAAAATAGAACATTAACACAAACTAACACAAATATTTCATGGCTCCCAAGTAGCTTATAAAACGATACAGTGAATCTGCAACCAGTAACATATAGCGTGCATCTATAGCATACGATAAATCAGCATGTGCACTTGTTATACTGTTATGATAAATCATTGCCAGAATTTCATCTCCACATTTATGTGCTGTGAGAACTGCCCAGTGGGTGTCCTTTGTGAAAGATTATTGCAGTGTGATTGATCGCCTCACTTGGGAGCCATAATAAGGCTAGATCAGATATGCAGCCAAAAGTAGCGGCGGCAAACTGCTTAAAATGAAATAACCATGCAAAGAAACTGTAATGCAGTGAAAAAAACAACTCTAAACTGACTTCACAAGTGTTATATGTTTAGAATAGGAACATCAGGCACACCTTGGGTGTTGTACATGCCCACGGCTGGGTTGTTATAGACTGCAGAGTCCCCCAGGAGAGTGTTATAAGGATTGTTAGTACCATGGGGACGAAGGAGAGCATTAGTTATAAGATGATTAGCCATGGCTCCTGGTACAGGCAGATAGAGAGAGAGAGAAGAAGAGCAACAGCCAAAGTCGAGAGAGGAAGAGAGAGGAAAAGCAACAGCCAAGTCAAGAGAGAAAAAGAGAGAAGCACTCGAGATAAAAAAGGCGGAGTGGGGAGAGGGACAGAGGGGGAGGGAGAGAGAGAGAGCATGTAGTCGTTGCAGAGTGGAGGTAAGCGAGAAGGAAAAAAGAGGAAGGGAGAGTGAGATGGAAAGTGAGTGTGTGGAAGAAGGAGGGAGAGAAGAGGACAAGTAAATCAAACAAGCAAAGATAGTTTGAGGTGAAAGCCAAGAAAAAGCTTGACAAGTCATTCTTGCAGCCACTGCGTACAGGCCGAGGAGGGGGACGAGAGAGAGAGACAGAGAGAGACAGAGAGTAGCATGGCTTGGAGAAGATTGTGCTGCAGTTCAATACGCTTGAGCAGAGCAGCATGACTACAGGATAGTTAATGGACAAAGGGGCCACAAAAAAGTGTTCTCAGTGCTTTTTCTTTCCTAGGTGGGAGGCAGATCATGTACACATAAAGACACTGCAGAAAAACAGAGTACGGATGATCGTGACAGTCCCTATACATTCATCCTCATGTTGTGTTACCTGCTGCATCAAACACACACTACCACTAACACTGTATGTGTGTCAAAGAGCATCCACACACAGGGCTGAGGGAGAGTGGAGGCACTGAAACATCTCTGTGGTGACATTATTTTGTTTTTGCTGAGAGGCACAGTGCGGAGATACAAAATAAAAGACGCCATGATATTTTCTAACTCCTAAATCTAATGTGTAAAGAATCCCCAGTTAAGTTCATATTAAACATAACTTATTAAATTTCATTATTATTTCAGATACAAGAAGTTGGCTGGAAGCCTGAACTTGGCAGCCGAAATAGAGCTCCAGGTAAAATAAATGAGAGAGAATGGAGAAAGTGGAGTGTGCCATTACAGTAGATCTCTGGTAAAAAAAAAAAAAATATTATAACTACTCCAATATAAACTTTATATTAAAGCCCATCTGACTTTTTCTTTTTTTATATCATATAATATATAAAATTATGCCTGGGGTGCTTAAGAAATTGTGTTAGCTATTTATTTAAATGCTCAGCAATACACTGACAATACACTGACACTGAACATATGGTACAAATCTCTATTTAGCAATTTTTGTATTTTTTTTTATTCTTGTATAAATGGTCAGTAGTATATTGAAAATGAACATAGAATTTATTAAGCTTTGTATTTTTTAAAAAAATTGTATTTATTCTTTATTTTCTCTTTTTATTTCTAGAATGTGTTGACAGAATACACGGTATGTATAATGTAAAATAATTTAAAATATTCTTCAATAAATTTGTTTTGTTATTCTGCCTTCTGAGAACTTCTGTACAGTCATTATGGTCCAAATAAAAAAAGTCTGATTTCATTACAGCTCAAAAATGTACCTATATACCAGCCATAATATCAATAATCAATACATTTATCCCCTCTAAAACTGGTTTAGGTCTTTAAGTCTCATATCGGTCTGGCTCTACTTTATTTAAACTTTCTTTTTTTGGAACACATTATTCAACACTGACATTATAAAAATATCAAGGTGAATATGTCAGGGTGACCAAATGGCTAATTTTCACCTGTAGTCCATCTAAAATGAGACAAAAGTAATAATATACTGCATATTGGGCATAATGACTTCAAACTCAACTTCAAAGTTGAAATGAACACATTCTTTCTCCATTTTACTCTCTCTTAATTTCAACAAGTCAATCTCCCATCAGAATATCCAATTTATTCCATCCCATCTTATTCACTAAGCCACAGTACATAGTCATTTGGAATCTACTTGCTAAGTAGCTCTCTGCACCATACTTTAAAGTGTGAGGAAAGGAGGGGGCGGGGGTGTCTTAAGCCCTGCCTCGCTAAGTGTGCGATAATTCAGGCGCTGACACACACCGTGTCTGCTTTAGCATCAATCTGTCATGCTAACAGCTTATTAGTGGCCTGAAGGAAGCGAGGGCCACACCTCGACTTAGAGACTAACAAATGACAGTGTATGCATGTGTGCGTCCCTCTGTGTGTGTCAAAATGTCTAGCCGTTTGGGTGTCTATGTCCTCATTACCCTAGCCCTCAGACAGCTATACTCATGGAATCCATTGTTACAGTGGCTTTCTCTTGAGGGACAGCAAGTCCCAGCCAGTGGACCCATTTAAAGGTACAGTGTGTAGGAGTAAGGGGGATCTACTGGCAGAAATGGAATACATTATTTCAAACTGTGTTTTCATTAGTGAAACTAGAGGAATCGGTGCCATCTACCCTTCATATCACACACAGAGCAGCAGTTACACTGCCATGCTTCTACTGTAGCCCAGAAAGGACAAACATTTGCTTTACAGATGGAATTTTGTGTTTTTAAGCCACATGAAGGCCACCATAGTTCTCCGGCATGCTTGGAAAGGGAGGGGTGAGTGGAGGGGGATTTAGTTGGTTGTTGCCTCATGGATAGATACTATTAAATCTTACAAACTGGACTTTTAAGTTTGGGCAACTTACAATGAAATTGTTGTCATTGGTTCACTGAGTGTGGTGACCTCACATAATTTCAAACATAACTTCACCCAACTTCAACCTGAGCGGACGACTAATTGGCCACAGTGAGTCAAAACACCTGAGTGGTGTTCAGCATGTTCACCCCTCACCCCTCCTCTTCCAAGTGTGTAGCAGAACCTGCGGTGGCTGCCAGGCAAGAAAAAGGGCAAAGGGCACTCTCTAGAGCCAGTGTGTGGCTTGTCCACTCTGGGCTACTGAAGAAACATGAAGGTGCAACATGGCAAACTCACAAATGAGGACCTGCTTGCTTTATAGATATAATGATATGCTAACAAAAACACAGCAATTATTAGTTTCAGGTGATTATACACTAATGAAAATTTAATAATGAATTCTATATTTCATTTCTACCAATGTAGCTGCCGAAAGTTTAAACGCTGCTCCTTTAAAAGCTTGGTAACTACATTAGCCTTTACATAACGACTGGTGCATACATTCACTCTACTTCACCTGAAGTGACGAAATATGATAGTAAATTCAGGTAACAATCAAGATAAATTCTAATGCAACTGCAAAAATAAAGTCACCAGAAGTGTTCAGCACAAGACTTAAACACATGCTTTAACTTACAGGATGTATCACCCACATATGCTTCAAAAGATTACTATCCTTGGAAAAATAAGTACAAAAGCTCTCTGCAGCACAGTCAACTCTGCTCTCTTTAGATTTATAATGGCACCACAAACTGGTTGATGTTTTAGTTCTGACAGGAGGCTGTTCCTAACTCTCCCTCCTGTAAAGTCATCCTTTGAAGCAGCGAAAAAAGTAGTAAGTGATATTTACACTCTATTCTGCTAATCTTCTCTCTTCAGGAACACAGTACCATTATTGGAAGTTTGGACTCCTACCACTTTACTAAATGACAGTATATGCTGCCTGAGCCTTCCGCTATTAATAACGTAGATTTGGTGACAGTGATGAGGATGCAAATGGTGGGTATCCTGTGGTTACCTCTGTTGAGCGTGGCGGAGCTGTTGATGTCTCCAGTGATGAAGGAAGACTCCTGTTTCCTCACAGTGTCGTTCCACATCCGCCTGATACGACTCTGTACACAGGAGAAAAGAATCGAGAGAGAGAGAGAGAAAGAGAGAGAGAAAAGAGTGGGGAAAGGAGGTAGAGGAGGTATGGACAAAGACACAGAGGAGTAGCAATAATGAAAGTGAGAAGGAGTAAAAGGAAGGAGTGGGAACAGGTCAGGGGAGGGAGGATGTGAGGACAAACAAAGGAAAAGAAATATGGTAAGAAACATAATATATGGATGTGTGATGTGCAAAATGAGGGCAAATTAGTGCAGGAGAGGTAGTAAAGGAAAAAGCAAAGCAACGACCAGCAAGAGAGAAACAGGTGGGGAAAAATAATCACCCGTCAATGCCATTTATGCTCCATCTACCTGTGTGCCAGCATCAATATGCGAAGATGTAAGTCAGGGTTTGGGCTATCTCACTTTCCACATTTTTAATCTGCACATATGTAGTATTGTAACTTAAAGGGATAGTTTGGATTTATTGAAGTGGGGTTGTATGAAATACTAGCCATAGTCATTGTATTACCTACAATAGATGGCGGTCAGCACTCCCCCAGTTTGGGGGAAGCAACTGGAGGTGGAGTTTTGCTGCTGCCCCCATCCACAGCAGTACATTGCTTAGCTTCTGTGCCAGTACTCCTGCCTGTTTCTCCAAACAGGGGGCGTACAGACCATCATCTACTTTAGGTAATACAGCGACTATGGATAAGTACCTCATACAACCCCACTTCAAAAAATCTCAAGTATCCCTTTAATTACATATAAAAAAAAATTCCTCTTTTTGTGATTAACCGACAATAAAACTCTGACCTGGATCTAGTTGAAAGTGACTAGCGATAACCCAAAACCCTCATGGCGTGCTCCGGCCTTTACCTGAGAGTCTGCTGTGCTGTAGCGTCCAGGTGTGCAGGCAGGTAAGCTCACCTGTGAGCCTGTGGAGTAGCGGCCCGGAGTCCGTGAGGTGGTGGTCTTGCTGGAGGAGGAGATGGAGGTCTCCACGCTCTTGCCGCTGCAGCAGTGAGTGCGCAGACATTTGCCGTACTCTTTACGCACCTGGGCAGGGGAGGTGTGGGATGGAAAGAGTTATACACACTATGCACATACATACAAAAAAAAGCATACATGAAGGAGGAGGAGTTGATGGATGTTCCACTTTAAACCTGCATATATTGAAGCATATTTTAAGATGACATACCAGGAAAGAAACAGACTGGGAGGACTTAACTTGATTTAGTGCCCCTGTTAGCTTCAGGTACTCAAATTCCTTGTGTAAACACGAACTCCATAAAAATTTAGACATTAACAGATTAACTTCATAAACTTTTCCCCGTCAACACCCAACCCAAATGTTATTACTGCCACATATCCATCTGAAATGGACATATTCCTGAGGGAGACATATGATGCACTTGTACACACAGAACATCTGCATTTAGATCCCAATCAAGTTAGAACAAATAGCACTGTAATTGCTTTTTAACAAGCTTGTTGGACTGGCAGACGTGTATTGCCACATGCTCTGTTTGAACAGCTGTGTGGTGAGTAGCTCCATGCATCTTGGGAGAAACCATGTTGGGTCACAGCCAAAGAAAACCTCAGCACTGTTCTGAGGACATCTCTCAGGATACCTGATCTCATGGCCTAACACATACTTAAGTATATTGCCGCACACACATACACACACACACAGCGCACTTGTTTACTGGTCGTACACTTAAAACTAAAAACTCTCTGCGGGACTGCAGCCAGACGAGAGTATTAAGCATTTGATGAATTTTCTGTCCATATCCTACTCCTCTTCTGTACTCCCAGGCACTGACAGTGTGTGGGAGACTCAGTAAAAATATCCCAGGATGTGTAGGCTCTTCCTGGAAGCCACATGTAATTTAAATGTAAAACAAAAAGGATACATATGTACTTGCAAATGCCTAATCCTTTAGGCCAACCAAACCCAAAACATATATAAAGGAGGTCATATTTCCAAATGTATGGGGAGCTGTTTGTCAGTGTGAGTGAGGCGGTTTTATTAAATCTAAGAAAATGTCATAGGAGTGTATCTGCAACCACTTAGATGTTAAAACAGATATATTTCCTCTGCATGTGTCCAGAATTTAAAACAAATGGGAGCTAAATATTATCAAGGTTTTGAACAAAGCTATTTCAGTCTTGATGATTCTGTCTGATGATGAAAAACATTCTTTTCTGTTCGGGGGGGAAGACAGAAACGCTGTTTGTTACCTGCTGCCACAAGTCGAGACAGACAGTGAAAAGAGGGAGAGAGACAGTGAGGCACTCAGTGTGAAAAAGTGAGAGAATTGAGCAGCCAGTGGGGTTACTGAATGACCAATCAAACCTGTGACAGCTCTGCAGATATTTTTGGTGTCCCTGCTGATCAATGCTAGCATGTGTGTGTCTGTCTATTTCTGTACAGCTTTGTCTCCGTTTGTCTCCCTCACCTTCTTCTGCAGAATGCAGTGAAAGATGAAGATGAACATGCCCTGCAGAGAGTTGAAGATGGTGAAAAGGTAGGCCATGATGACGGTGCTCTCGTTGATGTACATCAGGCCGAAAGCCCAGGTCAGACCCAGCAGACACAGCAGGGCTATGGCCCCGATCACCCAGGACCTAGGAGGGGAGAGGAAATAATTGAGAGGGAGAAACGATGTATGTCCCAGAAGGCGTTTTAGGAACTGGAGGAACTTTTTCATAGTTCACAAAACATAGTACAAAGAAACCCTTTTTTATTGTCTCTGCAGTGCAAGAACTAAGAGCAATCATAGTACTTAGAACGCTTATTTTTAGCTCCAATTTCAGATAAGGTACTCTTCATTGTATGGTGAATGGTCCTGGGACATAACTGTACGTTCAATGGTTGAACAAAGCCAATGCAGCGCCAGCAACTGGCATTTTTTTAAAAACAGCTCATAACAAAAAAACAAACAAACTGAAATATGGACAAATGAAGCGACAGTGAAGTCAAAGCTGTTCTGTAGATGTTTGCAATAGTAAAATACAACATCATTTTGACTTGTCACATCGAAAGCGTCACTTCACCATTTATATTGGTGGTGCAAACGCAAACAGGAAAGGAGCCCTTGAAGGTCAGTAACCGTCTGGTCCGAAAACGCCTGATCAGTTAAAATTTGATACGTAACTTTTAAGAGAAAGGGTTTCAATGTCCTACGTTCTTGAAAATATCACCATCCACTACACCACATAACATATAGAGAATATATTGCTGGTTTCATTATAAGTAGGATAACATGAGAGGCTTGTCTCTTTTCCTGGATCAGAAAAGCTTTTCAGCCAAGTTTTAATGCACATGGGATCATGAGGCAGGAGAAAGGGGTTAGAGAGGGTTCACGCAGAGTCCCAACACTGTGGGAGTGGGATGGAGAAAACAGTGGGAGGTTTTGCCTAAAAGAATTACACTCTTACAAAAAGGATGAGAGAATATAGAGAAAGTAGATTTGCTCATTTAGATACCATCTCAAGAGAGGGAGGGGAGGTTATGAGCTCGCTGACGTCAGCCACAAGTATCGAAGGTCAAGCGCACAGCACTTTCTCCAAGTTACATCCAAACTTCATCACTCAAAGTCCAAGGCAGAGGGTAAGAGACGTTTTCACAGGCAGAAGTGGGTACTGAGGTCTGTTAGTCCAATTGTGACTATAACACTTTAATGGAATGAATTTTAATAAAGGTTTTCAAGGCTGCGCACCTCCATTTCATATAAAGCTCATGCAAAAGTGAGTCATCGGGGCCAAATGTTAGAGGAATGCGGTCAGGTCGAGGCATGTATATGCATTGTAAGTCCTCCTCTGAGCGTGTGCGTGCGGTTGTGCGTGTGGCCATGTGAGTGGATCCAGTGAGCAGTAAGTAGAGGGACATTACAGCCATTAGAAATGACATTTCCCACTAAAGGTCACAGATTCTGGTCTGCCACAGCCACGATGATGGCTGTTAATTTGATTGGCTGACTGGACAGTGATCACCTCTCATGCGAGGCTTTGGAGACAAGGAAAGGGGGTAAGGAAAGAAAGAGGAGGAGGGGGAGGAGAGTGTGGAAGACAGGGGTTGAGATATTAGAAGAGTTAGGAGGAAGGAAGAGAGAAAGAGGAGGAGAGTAAGTGAGTGAGACTAAGGTGATTGATTCGATGTTGCCCTCTGTGGCACCATTCAGGCGAGACAGAACCTCCAATAAAGCTCGTCTGACGACCCTCTTCAATAAAGGGTACACTCATCCCTCACTTTTCCATCCCTTCATTCCACCTCTTCCTCCAGTGCTCCCTTGAGCCATAGTTCCTCTCTCAGCTCTGTTTCCCCTCGTTCACATCTCACCATTATAATATTTCAATAGCACATTAGGTCTGTAGGTCATAGGGGCTCACAAATCACACATCAACATGTAATCTATTTTACAAGGCAGGTTAATGGTTAATTATGGGATATGCATAGACTCGAGGCAGGCTCCAAAGACAAATAAGACGACAGGAAAACCAATCAGGATGTCTTAAAAATGACGAAAGGCATCCTGATTGGAGAGTGGCCTTACCGGAGCCAATCCACAACAAAGACAACTTGTGATGGCTTGGAGTTAAGGAGACAAAGAAAACAAAAGGAAGAAAAAAAATAATAAGACAAAAAGGGCATGATGATGATTAACAAGTAAATGAACCACAATAAGACATGACTAATGAAGTGAAATAGATTAAAATCTATTCAGCCTTTAGTGTGCTCAGAAAGACGAAGGAAAGTCATTAAAAAGGGGGGAAAAGATCCAAAAGCATCATATTCCAAATCGTTCTTTGATTCCTGTCTTTCATCAGGCTTTATGATTACATTCCCCTGAACGGCACAGAAGCAAAGATCAGCTGGTTTCGTCTTTATTTCTGAAACGCTTCCCACTTGAAGTCCTACTTGGAAAAAAACTGTGGTCATGAAAAATACATTGGCAGTAATATTTAAATGATAAATCAAATGAGTAAGCCATTTTGTGATTTACATTATAAATTCTGAGCTGTGCCTCAGTGAGGCGTTGAGCTCTGAGCCATGGCATACTGTTTGAATTAGACTGAGCCTTTTGTCTTGAGCTGCACTGGAACGAGAAATAACACGGCCCTGATTAGTTAGCTTAGCAGACAGAGTTTCAGTGTTCGGTGGAAATGAAGTCATATTTTCAGTAATGTTCTCTAAGGGTGGGATGAGTAATGACATGACTGGGAATAACAATATGATGGATTCAATGAGGAGCATCTTGAAATGATGTAAGACACAAGCAGGCTTCATGTCGCTGCTGACATACAAGAAAAGGCTGATGCACATTCACTTTAAAGGAATAGTGCAACATTTGGGAAATACACTCAGTCGCTTCCTTCCTGGGAATCTAATCTAAAGCTCTCAGCTAAAACATAGTCTGACACATAATTCCCTGTAAAAGATTTTTTTTTTATTTTTTTCACTTTGGTAAACAACATATAACATGTTAATTAGGGGAACCTGAAAAATGAGAGATGTTGGCTGTAAGTATTTGCTTAATTAGACATTGATTATGCTAAGGCGCTAACTGGATAATATTTATGCAATATTTATAAATTGAAGCTGATCAAATTTGACCTAAACACAAAGGTGGGTTCATGTGTGTTAAAAGAATATTGAACTGCGGATCTTAGGGATTACAGGGTGCCAGGAATTTAGCACCCTCGGAACTGAGGAGCTTGGAAAATTAGGACCTTGGGAACATAGAATCCTAGTAATACAGGACCCTGGGAACATAGGGCCATATAAGTATAGGACCCTAGTAACATACAGCCATGGGAACATAGGGCCCTGGGAGCATAGGACCTGTAAACACTGGGTCCTAGGAACATGGGGCCCTGGTAATATAGGATCTAATATAATAATAACAATAATCATATTTTTTGATAATATAGGACCTTGGGAACATAGGGCCCTGAGAAAACACATACACTCCAGCTGGTTCCAGCAACATAATGAACAGACAGACAATTTTGCCAATCTTCTGCTTTAACTCTTGGCAGGAAAGCAAATAAGCGTATTTCCCAACACTGTGAATTATTCTTTAAGTTAATCCCCACACACACACACACACACACACACACATACACACAAGCATGCATAATCAAACCCGCATTTAAAAGCAGGCGCGGCGGTGCGATGGCAGGACTGTATGTATACGTGTACTTACTTGATGTTGTCCAGACATCCAGAGTCTGGTTTGAGAATGGCCGTATGATGGAACATCTTATAAAGAGCGATGCCAAGGAAGATTACATTCAGCTGAAACACACACACACACACACAGGCACGCACACATACAAGTTAATACTCGGCAGCAATGAGCCTAATTAAAGACACTGTGTCACCACAACAATTCACTCACACACAGTGCATATCATTTCATTTTCCCTTCCAGCAGTAATTGGCTTGGGGACACAGTATCAGCCCACAATCAACAGCCCTTTATGTGCTGAAAATACAGCAGCTTGAGCATCGGGGAAAATACAGCAGTCATTACATCCATTGAGGATCATTGTTACAATAGAAATCCAATTCTCACAGATGCTGTATAGTCTACTGGCCTGCTAATGCACAGAAAGGGTGGTTTAATAATGACTGTCTGGGCTGTTGTGTCGGGTCTCCAAGGCTGTATATGTTACCACTGGACGTAGAGTCATAACAGAGCAGTCCCACCTGCACTGCTCCAACTTACAGCCCCAGTTAGATCAGTGATAGCCTGCCTGACATTTCTAAAATGAGTCCAGAGCATCAGTGTACATGCTGACATTCACCTAATTGGGAACATGTCCCATTGCTTTCATTCTCTCTTTCCCAAACACTACTTTATAAAAATGTTTTTTTTCTTTTTCGGTCCGTGTGTGTGCCCAGTCGTCCAAATCTATTTCTATCTCTGTTTGCTCGAACAAGGTAAAAAGACTGTCCCCGCTCCTCAGAACAGTTTGCTGGCTGATGAAGCATCATTCATTGGCATTTCTCTATGAAAAGAAAAAACGGTCAAACAGAGTTCGTTGCTAGTCCTTGTTCCCTTTTAACTATGCACTGGGCTGCATTGTAATAAAGTAGCTAAGCCAGGAGGAAGCACAGTGCCTGGATCATCAAATAAGTGCTTAAGACCAACATAACTTTATAGAGTTCTTATCATAATCTGCGTTTTGTGCTCTATGTCCTCCCGAAGATTTCCAGCTTGTTGGAATATGTGCCCACTTGAGCGTTAATCCATGAGTGGGAATTATTACATTGACACATAAAGTTCCTTCCACTTCCACTGACACTGCCGAGGAGCTCTGGCAAACCTTGTAGGGAGATTAACGAACACCTCAATGTAACCCACCGTTCCTGTGTGAACATGTGGCACCCAGCCTACTCTCTACATGTAGTGCTACTTCGAGTGTGTGTGAGCATGCGTGTATGTGTATCTCACCATAATGATGAGCGTAGCAGGGCCTATAAAGCTCCAGATAAAGTATGTGTCCAACCGCAGCCAGCACCTAGATGGACGGAGATAGAGATAGACAGAGACAGGGAGAGAGAGAGAGAGAGAGAGTGAACAAGAGAAAGAGACATCATGCATGAGAAACAGAGGGAAAAAGAACAGCAGAGGAGAGACGCACAGGGATTAAAAACATGCTCCAGTCTCCAGATGGATGTAGGGTAGCAAGGATTTACCATCAGAGGACAGGACATGCATCATAGTTACACACACACACACACACACAAAGGAGGAGAAGAAGGGGGAAAAGTAGTACATAACATGACATACAGTATATCAAATTCATCACGATAGGGGGAGGACAAAAGGAATTGGGAGGGGGGGAGGAAAGTGAAATAGATGAAGAACAGTGAGAAACAGGAAGAGGGAAACAGACTAAACGCACACCTCAAACATACATCACACACACAGGGGGAGACAGCGAGGGATGAGCACCTGTGATAAATTCACCTTTACTTCCCCCTTAGGACACAGATATATGACACGGCCACATCCTGTGGTCGCAGAAATATGACATGACTGTGTTCATTTGAATACTGAGTTATGGATGCAGCCCTCATACAGGGCTATTTATGGAGTCTGGGAATGGCTGCGGTGAGGTTAAAGGAGGGAGGAGGGACACACATAATACACACACGCAAACAGAAGACATGCATGAACACACACAACCACACACATTCATTTCTGACCACAAGGCTAGTATTGGTAGTAAAAGATATACTGCTCTATGCTAAATTATATTACCCCAAACATCTTCACTCATCAATTTCAGCAAGCAGGGGAAGAAAAAAACCAGTCCCTGCGTGCCCTCCACTGAGGTCAGACCCGACGGGTTGCAGGAAAAGGTGCAGAGAAAAACCGCTGGAGCAAAATGGCCGACTGATTCATGACCAGCTGCTTTTGAATTATTAATCTTTCAATTTCCACCACATTAGAGAGCCCTCCATTATGGGTCCCTGACTGTGTCACTGTATCCTCCATTAGGGCTCCTTTGCTAAGTCATTGCCACCTTCATTATGGGAGGTGAATGAGACGCAGTGCCACTGGCTAATATGTGGGAAAATGGGGGTGCGTTGTGTGACAAGGTGACACAGCAGGGATGGCAGATGATATTTCCAGAGGTTTTGTCTCAATGTGTTGTGTCAAACATGATAAGCAGCATCATTTTCAAGGCTGGACTGATAAATGAGTCACATAACTTATTTTCTGCTTTTGATTAAGTGTTCTTTGCTTTTAAAATAGCCGTGTCAAATTATTTTCAAACCCATGACGCATACGGCACTAAAAAGAAGAAACATTGATTGCTGTGGTGAAATATCATTTTACACTGCAAGAAAATCTTTTTTTGGTGACATCTTATACACTTGCACGGATTTCAGTGCCGTAAGTGAGATAAGCTCTACAATAGTGTCACCAAACGTTTCACATTTTGCAGTTTTACTTTGAAGGGTACATATTATGATAAATTTACTTTTCAGTGCTTGTGCATATATCTTTATCTGGAGTGCCTCCAACCCACAAACTGAAATAAGCAACCAAGTCAGGTTTTTTTATGGGCTGCCTGGATCAGAAAACATGGGATTCAACAAACCATTTAGGTTTGTCTCCCCTTCCTATGTCACATGCAGACTTAATAGAATATACCACCCTGATCTGAGTACATCCAGCTTTGGATTGCACTACCTGTGCAAAAGTGTGCCATCTTTCTCTTTCCTCATTCATGCAACCCAGTTAGTTAGCCAGGAGCTAGCTTAAAGAGACAGGCGCTAAACGGAGCGTTTCAGACAGAGGGTGAATACAGGTATTTTCACACAGCAATTAATGAGAAAAATATAATAATAATGTGTTTTCTGAACATTAATTAACGTAAACATGTTCTAGTTGAAATCTTAAATACAAGTATAAACCTGAAAATAAGCATATTATGTCCCCTTTAAACTCCATCTATCTTCTGGAGGCAAGTCTCCTAGTCTTTTAGCTAATGGCATGCAGTCTGATTATTCATCCAGAACTTGGCATTCAGACTCTCATGTTTTAATGATAATCCCATAATGAAATATTGATCTAAGTGGCGTTCGAACTGGTGTGGCTTGACGGTTAAACAACGCTAAATTCAACTCTTTTCCCCTCCCTGTCTTCAAACGTTACGATTGGATGTGTCGCTAGTAGAAAGCTGCGAGCTCTTAACTACAAAGGGCCCCAAGAGCAGCAGAGAGCGTGAGCATTTGAGCATGTGAATCATTTAACAGTCCTATAGTGTCCCGTCATTTTTCTCTTTCTATATGGAGCCGCTCATATATAAGCAATAAGATTTTTTTTTCAAGTTCATAAATGCAAAGTCCACATTGTTAATGTCCTCTTTAGTCTTTGTGATTTCATATTCACAGAAAAAAGAGGAGAGGTCACCGACATGTATAGTGCACCATATACATTATATGCACATTATTCACATAATATGCATAGGCACTGTATGAATAAAATGTTGGCCTTTTTACAGATTCCCAGGATGAATGGAGTGGACAGTTCACGCATGTGAAAGTCATATTATGTTCACTTGGATGTATTTGTAGGTGGCCTATTATGCATATATTTCATATGAATGAGTTGCTGGCAGACTCTTCTTGGATTCACCATGTGTCTCGGGTTGGAAGTCAAGCATGCATGAATACGTGACCACATGCTCTTAATGTATGTCCTCATCCCACTCACTACTCTGCACTTCCTCCAGGGGAAGCCAGCTTTTTTTTTTTTCTTTTTAGCACACACAAGTGCAAACCAGTATGGACGTGTATGCACCCTGACAGGCTATTCCATCACTCCCCTGTCCATCCCTCCATTCTCACACTCTCGCACTAAAACCCCTCCTTGTCTCACTCAATCTGCTCCACCGTAAACCCCCCTCCTTCCATCCCGCCCGTTAAATCCCTCCATATTCACACATTGTCGCTGCTGTGCTCATGCAGCCACTCTGTGGTGCGTCCTCCCCTGCTTGTCCCCATACTTCCCTCCCCCTTTTCCTAATTCTCTGCCTCTCTCCCCTCTCAACCTCTCTGTATTGACTCTTCAGAAGTGCCACAGCTTGTAGAGTCCACTGTGGCAGCCAAAATGACAGCAGGCACTCCAGCCTCCCTCCCTTCCTCCCCGGCCCCGTCATCCATCCTTCCTTCACGCCACGCTCTTTTCGCCACCCTTCTATCCTTACACTCGGTCGGTGCCGTAGCTCCTGTAGTCCACTGCGGCCGAGACGGCCACTATGACAGCAGGCACTCCGTAGCCTGCCAGGTAGAAGTACTTAGTCCTGGAGTGTTCGCTCTCAAACACCTCTACCAGCATGATGTAGAGCTGCACCCCTTCCAGGAACATCCAGGTGAAGGCTGCCAAGAAGAAGAAATGGAGCAATGCTGCGAAGACTGCACAGGCAATCTGGTGAGGGAAAGAAAAGATGGAGAGAATTTAAAAATACAGTAACACCATGCACACGATGATGCACAGGAAATATTTAATCTGGTGGACAGTTGCAGTGATGACTTAGGAAGTGGAAAGAGGACAAACGTTGCAGGCATTGTATGAGTCAGACATAGAAAGTAATCATTTATCATATTCACATAAGGAAGGAAATGTGAGGGATTAGCAGTTGGGCTGCCAATGCTGGTACAGACAGGAGCGGGAGAGGATAAGGCAAATAGAAATGAAACTCACAATCATAGTACACTTTAACAGCAATTACAGGCGACAGACGGACTCAGAATCACTTCAAGATAGCATTATTAGTCACGCCTCCTTCACACTTTACTTCACGTCTACATCTACAAAGCCATCTACGTAGATAAATGAGAAAACAGAAGTGACAAGTTGGTGCTGCAGCCTCTGCTGATTGTCCACATTTCAAACAGAAGTACTTTCAAAAGGGGCTGAGAGAGAGAGA
>CAFUXE010003101.1:442041-462033 GCA_903364295.1 Serranus cabrilla
AGAGAGAGAGGGTGGGGTGGAGGAATGTCTTGGCAACACTGTTGAAAATTCAATATGATTTTGTCAATACCAACAATGAATAAAATGTGTAGAACTGCTGCAAAAATGTCTCAGGAATTAAACAGACAGAGCACACATACAATTCCTGACATATTTTTGGAGAACGCCAGCAGTAAAACTGAATAGTTGGGATTTTATGCCATTATTACCTCCACCCTATGTTTTCAGTTGTTTTTCTCTTCTTCTGTCAGCAGGATTGTGAGAAATCTACTTTCCTGATTTCCATGGATCAAGAAAGAACCCATTCAAATTTTGTGTGGAAGCGAAGCACGGGGCAGGTACACCATCTATTTTTCACTTTTATTAACAGTGTGCGATAGGACATTTGTGATGCATAAATGCACAATCCAAAATCTGAATATATTTTTTTTTATTATTTATTGCCTTGTGATTTCCTACCGAAACTTTTGCAGTGCAAATTGTATGATATCCTACACAATGTTACATCGATAATACACGAGTGCTGTATTCAACACGTAATGGCAACTCATTCTTGCCACGTGATGTGGTACCTTACATTACAAATGATGTTACAATCATCAAGATTTCTGTTTTAAGCAATGTGTTAATGCTATAAAGCTATTGCACCTCTATCCTAAGGTTAGGGGTAAAGAAAAGGTTTCCACTTAAAAAACTCTTCTTTAGACATCAGAACACAGACCTCCAGGTTGAAAGATCAGATCACCAAACCACCACTCCTCCTGCCCACCTGACAGGTGATATTTGTCTTTTAACAACATGTTGCTTCCTCAATTTATACAATTTTCTGAAAAACTTTTCCAGCGCATTACTTTTCGTAGGAAATCATGACTTCCCAACACTGGGAGTGGGACCATCCGTATAGCCTGTGAATGCACCATGGGCCTTGCTGGAGGTCTCTTTAAGTGCCTTTCTAATTAGAGCCGAGCTGCATAATCACAATACTGTACAAGGTCTTCATTTAGTTTCTTGTGAAATGGCAATTGTCCAATATCGAATAAAAATAACATTCAGCCACCTGTACCAACCGGTGGTTATACATTCACACTGAAATTGAGTAAATGGATTTTAAATCACATTGTTAGTAGCCAGTGAAAAGTGACGGATGAAAGGGATGTAAAAGAGTTAGAGAGGCAGATGATAAAATACTCAGAAAACCCTGTGAGAGAGTCTCCTGAATGTGGAAAAAAAGAGAGCAGCAAAGGATGAGCAGCAGGAAAATGAAAGAGGGGTATCAAACCTAAAACCGCATGAACAATTTAGGCAATAGGATGGGAAGAAAAGAGATGTGCTTAAAGAAAAGGCGAGGAATGAATGAGCGGTGAGATCTGGCCCGCCACGTTCATGGCAATGTTCTAATCTAAAGAGTCACTCCTAAATCATTGAATGGGAGAGCGAACAGACAGACTTTTATAATGGAGGGGTTTGCAACGAGAGACAATTACCTAATGTCTGAGAGACAATGAGTTTAGGGGGCGAGGGAGTCACTCATTTCCATTTCTAATGATCGCACAGTGTAGCTTACACACACACAAAGACACACACACACGCAGGTAAAAAAGTGGCTGCTTATGCAAAGTCATTTAGTTTTTCCTGCTGGAATTACTGGCTTAACCGGCTGCGAGCTAAGTGACGCTGAAGATGTTAATGGAGGTCACAAATAGTCACCAGTAATTAACGGGCGCACACAAATACGGCAACACACATACATACAAAGCAACATGATCCCTCCCACACAAACACACACACAGATGTAGAGAAACCTCAATGTCAAAACAAGTAAATAATGTTTTCTCATTGAATGCTCAGCGGGGGTTAAAGGCCCGAGGCTGCTCTAAGTCTTCTTGAATACTACGGAGGGGATAAAGGAGACAGCCCTGAGCAGTTCCTCCCCCACAGACATATACTCCATAATGAATCAGACAAATAAAAATAGGCTAACTAACATTGAGACAATGTCTGTGCATAGTACGCTAAGACTATGACAGCACACATCAAGCTTCCCTTGATTATATTTGGGTGACCTTGCCCAAAGGAATTAAATGAGAGTGTCTCATCGGAGAATCTGACCCATACGGTTTTTGTGTAAGAGCTCACATCCAAGAGAGGTTTAAACTCCTAATCCATGATTGGCGTATTGAATGCGGACCATATGGATTATACAACATGGGCTGTGACTGGAATGCAGACCATGTGGACCCTGATAGTTGAGCCAAAACTGCAGTGTGCATCAATGGGGATGCAGCTTTCTATCAGTTTCTTCTTCTTTCACATAGCTTTAGATTTGTATTTTTGTTCCCGGCTCTTCTGCAGCTGTGAGTTGCAGAAAAGCTTAGCGCAGTTCCACATGAGCAGCAGAGGTCATGCATCATTAACTGTAATAGAAAGTCAGAATCTGGTAAGGTTTGGGTAGTGGGAGTGAAAAACAGAAAAGTGAGCAATTAGGTTATACCTAGTGAAGTTATTTTAGCTCTTTTCGCACAAGCCTTAATGGCTGCAGAGAGTGGCACCACAGTTAGAAGCAAATTGAGTCCACTTGAGCCAGTCAACCTTCTACTCTAAAGAAGGCTGATATTAGCAGAGGGCCTAATAAGTGCTGTGTCCATGGAGATGTATAGAGCGTGCTGTATTCAGGAACAGTTGTTACTTGAATGCAAAGCCGTCTGTGAAGAACAAGGATCCCTGTATTACTAATCTCTATAGACATATCTATATATGAAAGCAGAATTTGTTGGCAACGGGACAAGTTCTTGGTATCTGGAGATTTCTGTTTGTAGTCCATTTGTAGTTTGAGTACTAGTGACCAATTACATATAAGCAGTCTTTGATTGCATGCAGGTAAACAGTCCATGAGGAAAAGAGGAAGAAAGCGTTGGCCGAAATACAATTTCGGAACCCCCTGGCTATTGTATGACGGATATTTAGCTTTTTATTAGTTTTTTAGCAATTCATCTGCATTCATATAAAGATATGTTTACAGAGATTATAGGGATGCCGTCTGGACCTAAAGCACCTACAAAAATTGTCTATTAAGTTGCCAGTTGGACTGTCAACAATGACCGGAACAGGAAATAGAGAGTTGAGTCCTTGATATGAACTGAAATATTGGCGCCTGCAGAGAAAAGGAAATATCACAATATTTTTGATCAGATAGCACGATATTGATGTTCTGAAGGTCTTTTAACTATTGGTGCTTTCACTAAATATTGGCACCAGAGATTTTTGATAAATAATCATCATTAATGTGGATATAAAGACTATGAAATGGATAGAACAGCTACAACAGTCTGGTCAGCTCCGAAAATGACATCACTTTGCTGTAATGCAGCTTATAAAACCAGGAAATGACAACACTTATGATACTAGGATATCCAAAATCTAAGACGATATCTAGTCTCATATCACAATATCGATATAGTGCCCGGCCAAAGATTCTTGTAATTAGTTACTTTGATATGCACGATGACTCACAGGCAGCTCAGTCTGACACAGTGACCCAGAATAAAGCCCAAGGTTGGTCTGAATGTCAACATGCATTATCTGAGCTGGCCTGGCACTGCTCATGAGCCATCTCCAACACAGTACTGTACTACAGATTTAATGAGCACGTGTTTCTATACTCACAACTGAATTCATGTAGAATCTCAATAGACTTATTACTGTTCAGTACTATAAAACTCTATATTGCATACTGGCAGCATAAATGTCACATACACATAAATTCTGCTCTTCTCAGTCTCAGAGATATTTTAAAAAATGATTCATTTCACTTTTTCTAAGAAGACCAAGACAGCCCTCTAATACGAACGGTCAAATGCAGGTTGAACCCATATTCACTATCTTATCCTCACTGTTTGTGAAAGTCGTATTGCTCTGCAAACATCCCCCTCACAACTAACAGGATTCCCTGGCAGAAGAGATAGACTGCAGCTTCTGCAGCCTGAGGGGGGAAATGACTAACAAAAGCAACAGAAGATTGAAGCACAGCATAAACATCAGCTAAGCTAAAACAAAGCAAATACATAAGCCTTAATACATTATCCAGCCAATAAACAAGTCTGTGTAATATGCACTTTGGATTGTGAATCACTTCTGCTGCAATTGGTAACAGACCATAGAACAGGCAAATTAGGCTTTTTATACCCTACATTTGATGATATTTAGGCTAACCTGCCATTCATGAAGCACTGGAGTAATGTTTCTGTCTTATTTTCTGCCTTTGTTGGTATTCCTTTCTGAATATCCTGCTAACTGTAAAATGATTAATCAAAGAGAGGTTCTAATGCTTGCTAGTAATGATGTGATTTAAAACTGTGCATGTGCAGTGCAAACAACGCAAATGTAAACTCGGTTTCTGTTGTTTTTTTCCTTCCCATTTTACGGGAAGCAAAAAGTTGCACAATCAAGGCTGGTTTGGATTCAAAAATATGATTTGTGTGCCAGCCAATCCGAGAAATTCCTGTTTTCAATTAATCTCGGGAACACACAATGCAACAAATCTGCTGCTTCTTATTCATGTAGCTACGACGTGGTCAACCAGTGACAGCAAGTTAGTAAATATTTCACAGTTTACTCTGCCAACAATGCAGTATGATCAGTGGTATTGGTCAGTGGACAGTTATGCCAAATCTGTGCCAACACAGCATGAATAAAACATTTTGAAATGTAGCCTGTGTGCAAAATATTTGCTTTTATTTATCCATTTCATCTTCTCCAAAAACGACGGGCCGTCCATAGCTTGTAGTCAGAGGAATATGCATGCCCACATGCTGTATGTTGTGCGGCGCTCTTACCGGCTGGTCGGCCCTGTTGATCCCCACCAGGAACAGTGACTCAGCGATGAAGAGGCTGATGCAGAGGTTCTTGTGGATGGTGTTACGGTCGCTCTGCAGCCCGCGGAAGAAGCAAAAGGTGAAGATGCAGATAAGCAGGCACACCAGTGACAACAGGATCCCCACCCAGGTGATGACGTCCAGGAGCAGGTCGTGCATGCTGTCTGCCTTCTGTGGGAAGTGAAGGAAAAGCGAGACACAAGGTTAAGTGGATTATTTTATAGTCATTTACAGCTACTGTCTTTACCTTTGTTTACCTTGCTAGACACGTGCATGAGTCATATCACTGCAACATGAAACATACTAGAACAGACACAAACCCTCCCCCTCCCCCGACTGATGTGAGTCTGGCTGTGTGTCGCTGAGCGTTCAGGGCCACAGTGTTACGCTGCGTTGCACAGGTGTGCTGGCTCTATCCATCAGTGTCCTGCAACCTGGCAGGCAGAGCAATGTTCAACATAGCACTGCTGTGATGGATCTACTGCTCAAACCCTCACACTGTGCTCACAAAGGGCTGCCAAGCTAGCTCTGACCATGACCCCTTTAGAAGTAACACACATCCTCTGGCCCAGAGGGAGAGATTGGGTGTCACACAATCTCCAGAGCTACATGAGCCGATTTGTGAGAAGGAACTTGGTCTTAACGTAACAAAAGAGGGAGACAAAAAGTGCTTATCCCACACTCAGCGGGACAATAAGGGTTTTATCCACCGCCCACAGTGGCTCATGGATATCAAAATAAATGAGCCACTTTCACTTTCTGATCAGTCTAACGTCATTTTTAGATTAAAATCGGACCTGCAGCTTTTGTCTCTGGTGTAAGTGTCTATGGTTAATAAAGATACATCTGTTTTGGTAATCCACTACTCCATAGACTGAATGTTTGAAGTGCATTTTTTTTGTCAAACCAATGTCATCATCAGGCTTGACAAATCAATTGTAACATTTCTCCTGCCAAGTATGATTACTCAGTACTGAAGAGTCTGGAGAGGTCTAATCTATTTTCCAGATGTTGTGGTCTCCTTCTCTTCCTTCCTTCCTCCTTTTTAGAATCTGTTGACCAGCCTCGCCAGCCACGGCTAATCAAATGATGAACGACTGACCCTTTGATCTTGCCCATCCCCGCCTGGCAGGCACCGCAGAATAAACGCCTACCTTCACCTCCACGTGGGCCATGAGCACTGCAAAGCTGGTGAGGTGTGTGCAGGAGCAGCTGGTGTGTGTGCGATTGGTGGCCAGCAGACGACAGTCCTGGGTAGACCAGAATCCCGTCATGGTGCGCTTGGAGTAGCTCCAGAATGAACAGTTGGGATTGAAGTTTTCTTCTGAATGCTAGGGGCAAGGGAGGAGGAGGAGGAGGAAGAAGAGGGAAAAAAGTGAGAAACCGAGACAGGGAGAACGAAAATTGAGAGAGAGGGACAAAGAGGAGGAACGGAGGGGGAGCAGAAAGGCAGAGAACGGATACTTAGTCATGGGGAGGTGGGAGGTAGAAACATGGAGTGTTGGGAGAGCCAAAGAAAGTGAGAAAATGGTGGGAGGAATTGGTGGAGAAAGGGATGGAGAGGAAGGAACACAGAGAGGGAGTCAAGCACACACAACAACAAAACAACAAACAGAAGGGACAGAATGCGAGAGTGCAGCAACAAATAAACACAGAGCCATGACAGGAGGCGACGGCGATGTGTCCGTGATTGTTGTGTGAGATTCTAAAGTGTAGGAGCTGCTTGTGTTGTGTAAACTGATGAAGCTGTGTGTGTTGGGTTTGTTAAGTTACTCTCAAAATGAGCAAGTGAATCAGTGAGGATTTCTTCCCTGCCAACAAGCTGGATCACCAACTGGATCAACATTTGCTTGTTGAATGAGCAACATAAAAGTGTTGCATTGAGCGCCACAATTCATACAGCATGAGGCAATGTGGAATTATCCCCAAATTCACTCTGAAATTATTGTCAATACCAGAGCTGTTCTTGTGTCACTGTGGGCAAGTTAACATCACTCAAGTCAAGTCTGGTCAAACCGATTCAAAGTCCTTGTAAGCAAATTTCAAGTCGGTTACAAGACTGTCAGATCTCTAAACATGACTCGGCATTTTAACATTTTGAAACAACTTCTACTACACCCGTGTCTATAATGCATTACGAACATACTTTTAATGTACTTTTTACTTTTAATTTATTATAATCTGCTTTAAGCACGTTTTATACTATTATAAGTACTCATACATACCCATTGTATTTTATAATACTAACACATTATAAAGCATTTTATTATTACTTATAAGGTCAAGTATCATAATACTTTATAATTGCTGGTCACTCCCTGACTTTTTTTTTTTTTGCAAATCTGTGTCTGTAATGCTACTTATAATGCTTAAATACAGTTAAAGACAGAGTAGAACAGATCTGAATCAATTCAGTAAGTTAGTTTTGTTTGGAGTGAGTTTTAAAGGGAAACATTACTTTTGTGAAAATAAAAATTCCATCATTCAATCGTGCCAAATCAGAGTTAATTCATCTCTGTTATGACCCGTTTAATGAATAAATGAATTTTACAATGTTTTGTTCATTTTTCTTGCAGAAATTCAATATTTTTTTTCACTTTACCTAAAGCAAACAATGGTCAATTAAAGTGACTAATGATGACATTTTAATGAATTTATGCAGTGATTGTAATGTTTTCTTTAAAAAATATATAATTCAACTATAAGAATTATAATACAATACATACTGTATAAAAATATGAGTGATGGGCAATTAGTATTATAATACCTTAAGAGTCATTATAAAATGTTTTATATTGTGTTATAAAGAATTATACAATTGATGAGTTCTTAAACCTTTAATTATGCAGTCATATTAGCATTAAAGGTTTGTTTAAAATGCATTTTAGACACGGGCTTCAAAGAAAGTATAACTTACATTTTCTTTCTATAGCTGCATTAACTTTCTTTTCCTGTAACTATGACCAAGAAATCTTAGTGCTTAGGCATAATTATATAATCAGGTAAGCCTGCAGCAATCAAAACCAATTCAAGTCCTCCTCTGACAGTCTCGACTCCAGAGTCTATAAAAAGGACAGTGCTTCCATTATTATGTATTTTTCAACAAATCCCATGAAAAGACCCAAACCATCAGTGCATTAATCCATTACTCAATACTTTCCAACTTCTCCAGCCTGTCTGCAGCACTTAAGCCAAAGCAAAATTGTCCCTAATGAGTGATAATTAATTATTTTTTTAAAACAAGTCACAAATATTACTTTGTATTTTCAAAAAGGCTAAATACTTTTCCTGAAACAGCTGGGCACTGTGGATTTTAGCAAAAGTTATCCAAACAAGAGTAAACAGTGCAGTTGCTGGGAACTATTCTCAGCTGTGGATTAACACACATTTGGTGCTCTAGTGAGTATTTATAGCAGCAGAACAGTTTGTGTGAAATTGAATCAAAATAAACTACAGAGCCCATGCTCTTTCTTACAGCCAGGCAGCACTGAACGCGTAGCTCATGGAGCGGATGTTCCGGGTGAATGTATATGCAGAATATATATTTTTTAAAGAGGCTTCACCAGCCTCATACGTACAAAACAAGACGGTGAGTTTCGTTTTAGGATTATTTCCCAGCGCAGTGAAACATTTTTTACAGAGTTTGTGTAAAACAGGTAAATTACATCCTGTTGCTAACTGCCAGCTGGTGCAGACAAAATGCTGCGAGTGTGAAAAAGCCCACCAAGTGTACATCAGTAGCTTTAATTTGGGAAAAATTAAAACATTTTATGACCCATTTAGTAGTGGCACAATGATAATGATAATAAAATTGGAAAACAATAAGATATTTGCTAAAATCACAAAGCCAGCCGCGATATGATTCCAATTTAGGATTCAGTTCGGAGGCTTGTGATCAATATTAAATGTCCATTTAACACAGTCAGTTACAATTTTATCAACAAGAGAAAGCAACTAAAATATAATTTGATGATTTTATTACTGAGCTCAGACATTTAAATAAGCAACAATCTATTGTTTTTAATAAAAAAAAATATATATACGTATATAGGTGAGGGAATTTCAAAATAAATCACTTTGCTTCAATTATACTAGAGCATTAATACCTTTACACCTCTACAATGTATATTTTAAAGGCTTGCACACCCTTTGTAAGAAACCCAATAGAGTACTTTCCTACTGTTACTGTTGTAGAGCATCAATACGAGAACAGGGTTCATGTCCCATGTAAGAACAAAAGGAAACAATGTGATTTAAACATCACAGAACTTCCGTGCTTCACGTCTTATGAACACATTTCTACTGTCACTTCCGGTAGCCAGGCCGTTCTCGTAATTACTTCACTACCGGCATTTGCATACATTTATTTGCTTTTCAAACTGTCATTTACAATGGAGGTTTTTTGCCCTCAACCTTAATCAGTAATTTTGTAGCCTAAATTCTACAAAACTGCTATTTTTAGAACGCTCCGTACCGCAAAATGCTAATATGAGTTGATATGTATTGACAAACGACCTATTCTGTCGTTGAGGTTGGAGATGATCAATGATCTAATGCCTGGTGTAGCCACCTTCATGTATTATAGTGGAAGCATCGTGTTATAGTAGCCACAGTGTTCAGTTCAATGTTCAGTGCAGCCTGGGTGTGATATAGTGTAAAGTATTTCAAGCTTATTATCAGCCCTATCCTTTCACCTTGACTTACGTCTCATTATCTTTATAACAAAAAGCAAGCGGTCACCTTGCCCCTTCCTTACCTGCAGGTGTTTGACAGTGAAGACCACGGGCTCCGACAGGTAAACCTTATTGCTCTCTTTGTTAATGGATGCTGTGATGACCGGGGAGTTGACGATCATAGAGTAATTAGGGTAGACCGCTTCGCTGCTCAGTCTGACGCTTGCGTTCTCTGTGGACAGGTAAGCCCCTAAATTCCTGTACAGAACAAAGGCCATCCGGATCTCACCTGTAAGGAGACACACGGGAACATGGAGGGGGCGGCACTTTGTAATCGTTGGCTTTAAGATGACAGGAATAGACGGTGAATGTGAGAGAAAGAGAGATTGCATGCAGGGAAAGGGATATTTCAAGTGTGTTAGACAGAGATAAATATATAGAGAGAGGTCATGGACCCCATAGTGAGAGTGAGAGGAAGAGAGAATGTGAGATTTGGTTTCTACCGTTTCTGCCGTGCTGCTTGAGAGTGCTGGCTGACAGCTGGATGGAGTTTCCATGTAGCTCTGACTGAGGGAATGTCAGGTCTGCTAGGTTTCCATCCGTACTGAGCCTGGCTACTTCCAGTTCTGGAACACACACACATAAACACACACACGCTCTAATGTCAAGTCTGAGCACAGCATGTTACATCAGCCCTGTTTTGCAGCCTCTTGTAATAACCGTGTTTTCTCACTAAGTGCTTCACGGCAGAGCACAGGCGTGAATCCTGAAGCGGCTTCCAGCTTCTCCTAAACAAAGAAAATGAAGAGAGCTGACATGCATCAAAGTGAAATAACTTGGATTTTTATACTAAATAAGGCAACAATGTCCCCAGGCAACTGGTCCAGCTCATGGAGGTAGATAATCCAGCTCCTCTCTTGTATTGTGGGAATCTAATTTCACCATCCAGGTTCATTAGCGCATTCCCGATTGAGGCGGTGTAACGTATTAGATAAAGTTTCTAATTAAGGACTAATTATACCTTTGCTGTATCGCTATCTTGTGCTTCTGAGTGATTTGGTGATTTAGACACTGCTTTCATGGTGAAAACAGCTCCTTGATCAAATAAACAACATGAGGACGTGCTCAGATGGAAATGAGAGTGGAGGAGGGGGAGGTGGAGAAGAGGGTGAAAGGAAAGGAAGTCGAGGAGGTCGGCGGGGGAGAGGTGCTGGAGAGAGGTGAAAAAAAAAAGAAAGAAAGAGGAGAGGTAAACAGAGACGAGCATGAGAGATGGAGAGGAGAGGAGTGGAGTGGCGATAGGCGGAAAGAGGACTATGTTCTCCCACAGATGACAATAGATAGGGCACAAAGGCAAGAGATGCTAAGGTCTGGGAGAGAGGAAATGGAGGCGAGCAGACGTAAACACAGACACTGATATGCAAATACTGGCAGAAAGACAGAGAAACACTGGTTAAGTGTCCCTTACTTGCACAAGAGCCAAACTAAACATTCAAGCCATACACACAGTAACACACCACTCCATACACATACATGCACACACACATCCACACCCACACGCAGCGGCGGGGTATCAAAACACGCTGAGTCTAATCTAATTAAAGCATCCTTGTCATGACAATCCTCCTCCGAAGAAACACACTTGTTCATTATCGTTATCACACACGCACGCTGTTACCACTGTGTTATCCTTTCAAATCACTGTTTTGCTTCTAATAATAACACTATTTATTCATCTGCCTAATGCAGCGCCGCACACTCGCACAAACAATCTAACACAATAATATCACCTACAGTAGCTGCAATGGCTTCTTTAAAAATGTGTCATTCAAATAATTTATTCCTGTCGCTCATTCTCCTCTGAAAGAGGGAGAAAAAAAATGGAGGGCTTAAAAAGTGCAATGAGGAGAGTAGAGAGGGAGGAGACGGAGAGAGAGGGAAGTGAGGATGGAAGACGAGAAAGAGAGAGATGAGAGGCGGTTATGAATAAAAGTGAGAGATAATCACGGTGGATCTGCCCACTGGATTAGCTGGGAGGGAAGATTAACGGCACAGAAAGGAGAGGAATGCGGAGACAAAATTTTCCACAAAAAGATGATTTCCTGTTTTAAGTTCTTCAGAGATGTGGTAGCCTACATCTCGATGACTGTTTATATAACCATATTTATGTGGTGCGTTCAGGAGGACAGAAAAAATTGGAGGAGATACAAGTCTGAAATGATTATGTAAGGTGAAACTGTGTAGGATGGCAGTTGTTGGGAATGAACTGTTGTGCGAAAACTCAAGGGAGAACGAGACACATGCATGTTGGAAGGACTGACTTCAGGGAACCTGCTGTCTGTCTGCCAGAGGAGAAAAAAAGCGATGTAATGTTATCACCACGTCACGTGACTTAAACTGATTTCATTTCTTACTGATGCGAAAGTGAGCAAAAAAAACCCTCAGAGCATCATTTGACATTCCACCACCGCCATCACCCTGAAGCATTCACTCATCCACTCCTCTCTTTTACTCATCATCCTCATTCCTCCTGACTTTTCCTCTCTTACTGGGTTACATACAAACCCAGTGAATCCTAGTAATTGGGAGATGAATTGTAGGAACTCGTGAAGTATCGAATCAAAAGAGGAGTAAACAGGAAAAATAATCAATGGAAACATAAGTGAGTGCATCTCGCTGGTCTGGGTGCAGATGAAAAGATGGCTCACAGATATATCATCACTTAAAGGCATCAAAAAGCAAAGAGGGCTTTTTTTCTCCAGTATGTCTGCCTTATTCTATGGCCCAATGATGAGAGGATCAGTGAGAGAGGATATAGGAGAGATGGAGGGAGGAGAGGAAAGTGATGTGCACAACGCCATAATAACTAGCTTTGTTCTGCTTTGTCAATTCCGCCTACAAGCGGGGGGAGGAAAATACGGGAAAAATAAATAAAGAATTATTATTTTCTCTGGCAAACAACTCATCCCTGCCTCAGACGCCTCGAGGCCAGTCTATCTCCCTTTGCATTTTGTTAGATGAGGACGGGTCCCTGTGGATTTGACCCTTCAAAACCTCTCACACAACAACCTGGACCTCTTCATCATCACCTCTCTTTTGACATCTTTACAAGCTCGCTCTACATAATACAGCTGTTAATTAATTTAGTCTATAGCACATGTTGTTTTGGGAATGCTACCAAAATGTTGAATTTTGGCACAAATAGTTACTATATTTATTTGAGTTATTGGTTCTTTTCTTCCTTATTTTTTGCTTCTTTACAGGGGTTAAATTCTGGGTTAAGTCAGGGATTTGTATTAAAACATATTTTACAAGGTACAAAATAATAGCTGAAAACATGTGAACAGACCATTAAACTGTTTTTCTCCATTTCTGTGTTTTTTGGGCATGTCTAATATCATGGCTCGATGATGCACTGAAGCTTCCTTATCATAACTCCGCCCCCAACACTATATAAGTATCTTTACCAAAGGTGTCTAATGTTGATGCATTTACATATAACATTAACTCGTGTCAGCGGTCATAGTGATGGAAGATTACGATGTCTGAAGTAACATCCTTCATACGTGCTACTTCTGCAGCATTTTATGAACTGAAAAATAAACCGTTGTGGACCACCCGAACAGAAACACAAGATTTATTCTCTGTAGTTTAACATTTAGAGAGAGAGAGCCATTGTGACAGCAGCGTCACCTGAGGAGATGGATATCAGAAATCATGTCTCAGCGCCTTCAGCGGACACATCCCCAGCGTTTCAGAACAAAAGATACTTTGAATTTTATCACTACTTTAAAACCACATTTTTTATACATGCAGTGATTTTCTGATTCCAATTTGGCTGGGTGTTTAATAGCACATTTTTCTGTGGTGTGATGAAAGAGATGAAAGAGTGTACCCAGACATAGTTGACCCTTAAATGGGATCAAGTACAACAATTTACTTTTTTAAATGACAATAGTAAACAGTTATATGTACAAAAGTTTTGCCATCATTAAAATACATTTTAACTTTTCATCTTGTACCGCAACCCTGCAGTTATTGTGAAAATGATTTGACTGTATCATTTTCACAATAACAGTGTGAGTCAGTTGTGTAGTACACGCGTGTGCTGCTTCTCTAAAGATGTTAAGTGAACCACAGCCTGACTAGCCAAGTCAAAATGCCTCACCAGAAATCAAAGGCTCCAAAAAAGAAAAGCCAGAGTACAGAGAGAACAAGAAAATGAAAGGAGCAAAGAGGAAATAACACATTTTCTGCCAAAAAAAGAAGTGTGAGGAACTACCAGGTATAACAGGAGCTGGATGTGACAAATCTGAGAAGCTAGGCAGGAAGCAAATAAAAGTTTCCAAGCTAGAAGTAAAAAACACTGGTATCATATAAAACTACATGGCCACACTTTTTCTTTGTGATGTGGTCGCTAAGCAGGTCTGCAATTCCTAAACAGGCTGATATTAGTGCTAAGGGTGAGTAATCGTAATGTCCCACTGTCCATAATTTCTGAAAATTACTCAACATTCCCGTAAATTCCTGCAGTTATGTTGTTGTATTCATTCAATTTCCCTTTGCCACTCTTTATCAAAACATTCTGATATATAATTGGATGTTGTTTCAGTAATCAAAATTAGCTTTTTGTGTTTACTCAGTTTGAATCCTATTTTAGACTGAGATACATGAAAAAAATGACATCCCTATAATGTCAATTAGGGAATAAGAGATGTATGTTCCACTTCAGTTCTGTACATTCAAGCATACAAATTATTCATTTGACAGAGTGGTTTATCAAGTAGAACATCCAAAAATTAGAAAACACTTATACAAAGTGAGTCAATCTGAATTTCTTCCTGGGAGGAAAAAAAAAAGATTTTATGTGAAGTCTCTATATATAATATGACAAACATTTGAACACAAAATACTATAGTCAGTACTATAGTGATGATTAATACATTTAATATGCAAGATGTTTACAAAGGTTGGCCACCTGTCCAACAAGTTTCATATCACTTCTGTATTTAAAATGAATCATTCTGTAGCTCCTGTATTCATATACATTATTTATCATGAAGTGGTTTAGCCAGTTCTGCTCCTGGTGCTCAGATCCCTGCTAACAAACTACAAGCTAATGCTGTTCATGTCCCTCTGCTAACAGTGAAACAACACAATTATGCAGCCCTATTTCCATTCATGTCCAGTCACACGTGTGTGTTTGTGTGTTTGTGTGTAATTGCACACATGAAAGACGATGATATCATTTGATGATGCACTGTAAAGTTAGATGGTTTGCTTTCTTTCTGGTTTGAATTATAAAACATAGATCTGAGGTGACGGTTTCAATAATGCCTGCTGTCAGCATGGCTTCTTACTATGATATTACATCATATTCTTAGATCTTTAGCAGCCAGCGCCAGTGTACGTTATTATAATATCTGTAACGGAAACAAAAGATGGAAGTAAGAAAACTGTATGAAATCTAAGAATTACATTTCTGCCAAAAGAAGAAGAAATGTTGTAGAAATTAATCTCTTTAAATTGTATTAAATTCAACAAAAAGCTTTTGTTCCAGTCGAGCTATACTTTACATCGCTACACTTTAGCACCTGAGACATGCCCATTGCACCCTTCAACACTTGGCCGCTGTGTAGCTTCAGCAGAGTAAATGGAGGTTAAGTGCCTTGCTGGAGGGCATCTCAACAGGATCCTTGGCAGTTGCAGGGTCCAACTGAGATTGAATAACGGGAGGGAACCAATATGAAATGTACTCACGGATGTTGTCAGTGGTCTCCTGCACAGTGTCAGTCTTGAGGAGGTTGTCAGCTAACATGAAAGCCCCAGTCTCCACGGTGTCGAGGAGCAGAGTGGCCGAGTGCAGCTGCCCGCTGGTGGACAGCTCTCTCCAGGCCGCCTGGGCCCGTGGCTGCAGCAAATTATTCACCGTCTCCACCATGGCCTGGAGCAGCAGCAGAAACACATGGAAGTCACATGGAGGAAGCTAATGCTAACACTTTGATCTCATTGAGTTAATGATGCTTATGTGAAAAAGAATGCAAATCCATTCATAGTACAAAGAACATTGCAACACCATAACTACTGGAGACAGCAGTCAGTGGGATACAACAGTGAGAATGCAGTGGCGTTTCATTTATCATGTTGATAAATCATGACAACAAAAAGTGTTAGCGATGCAAATGTGGCATTCCCATGCAGACATAACAAAGGCAAAAACACATCTGTTAAATAAAGTAGTAATATGTTTCCAAAGTTGTACTTCACACTTTTTAATGTTCATTATTTTTTTCTTCAGAATCTTCTTTTTAAAATGTGTTGTGATTGAAAATCCATCACAGATGTTCTGAAAATCAAGCTAAGCTAATTAGCTGATTGCAATCACCATGTGTCTACACCCCCAAACCTGGTTCAGTTCTCTTTTTTTTCTTCCCATTTTTTTTTAAAGCAACAGTCTTATCTTTGAGTTGGAAAACTTGTGCTTGAGGGTCTGAGAAGAAATTAGCGTTTTATCAGATAATGTCTGCTGGGTCATATCCAGCCGCGCACAACGGTTTTGAATCCAAAAATATTACCACACAGAGAAGAGTTGGCTCGCGTAGATGAATCGCTCCCCGTGAAACAATACTTATTTTGTCTTCGGCTCACATTCCTTTATGCTCTTAAGAATTCACCTTCTCATTTTCAGACATGAAAACCACACACACACACAGACACACATCTTAAAAAAAGACCCTGGGAGAGATAAAGAAACTGAGAGAAAAGAGAGCTGGTGGAGAGGGGAGGGAAGAAGAAGGGGAGAGCCATGGGAGAGCGATAAAACAGTCCAGTGAGTCCATGGTGACAGGCGTCCGCTGGGAACAAGGGAGGCGGAAAAGCGAATACAGGTGCTATCAAACACACACATCTCACACTCCCGTCTGTCTCTTTATTTTCTCTTCCTCCGACTGTAAACCACCGTTTCGGCAAACGCTCTCCCATCCCTCACTTATCTCTCAATGCTTCTCTCTCATGTGGAGACTGGATGGGAAAGTGAAAAAAAAAAAGGAATGCAGGTGCCATTATACAAGCAAAAGGGGAGTCCAGTGGGGAATTGCAAGGGCAAGGGAGGAAGAGTGAGAGACATCAGTTTATTGGCATTCACACATCAACCATTTGACTTCCTCCCTGCCCCTTTCACTCAGGGTTATGGAGAAGTGAGAGACCATGGAGGGAGGCAGGAGGACTGCAACCTTCAAGAAGAGTGTGTTTGTGTGTGTACGGTGGGAAGGCAAAGCGTCCTAGATAGAGAAACACTGTACATGATGACTCATATGAGTGTTGAAGGCATGTGCTACAAAACGTGCAGTTGTCCTCTGAAATTAGAGCTAATCCTACCTGTTTATTTTGGGGGTGTGACATCCACATGTAGATACAGTATATCGCACACACGAAATGGGTGCTTAGCCAACAAGCTAATATGATAATATTATGTCCTCTTTTAGCGCTAGCAGCTAATTAGCTGGGATGCATATCGGATGAGTTTGGGAGGGCTACATGTAAACAAAAACTAATTAATCCACTGCTTCAGCAAACATCCAGAATAAGCAGGAGTGGATATGAAGCACACACATGCATACGCACACACCAGCTAATCTGTTTCCGTCATTTTCATTTAATGTGACAGAGGCTACAAGGTTCAGTATTTTTTAAAAAGGAAAATTATTGTTTATTCTCACTTGGGTTGTGTTTTGTAGTTTTGTTCATTATTAATAGTACATTCATTATTTATATAAACAGATAACAGCTTTAAAAAATGCAAGGATTTTGTTACTTTTCATTTATCATTTTTCTTTTTTCCATTTATCAATATTTTCTGAGGTTTTATTAACAAAATTAGTAATCAATTAATCTGGAAAATAATTTACAGAATAATCAAATTAGTTATAGGCCTACAATTAATATTATACTAGCAACATTATTAAAGGCCTAATGATCTTTGGGCTCTTGAATATTAGTTGGAGATAACAAGAGACTTGAAGACAATGGTAATATTTACAAGTTGTTTTTCTTATTTTAAGTAATTTAATTAAGGGTAATAATTGTTATTTAGATAATTTATGTCTAAAATAACGTTAGGACAAATTAAGAAACATAGAAAGAGAAAAGAAAACAACAAATGTTGACAAAAGGCCATCTAAGTCCATCTTTTACAGGAAAAATTCTGTGATTTGAACGCAGCATCCGTTTCCAGGCAACATGCCGTTTAAACCGTAAATCGTGGCAAAACGGTGCACACCAGATTGAACGCACCCCTGCAACAATTTAGGGCTGGGTCTAGCAGTTCGTGAATGCTCCAGTACAACAACGCAACATAATGAAGAATAACGTCGTTAAAGTTAACAATATTGTACTTTTTCATGGTTAAAAAAAGTTGCGTCTACCTTATTAATTAATAAGTAGTTGAATGCACCACTCGACCGGCAGGTAATCACCCACAGGTGCACCCGGTGGCGCGCGCTACTGCATCTGGCTAGCATGCTGAAATGCACATGGAGGATCCTAAGTTTATTTCTACGGTCACTCAAGGACTCTTATCTGCTGTTTTTGACTCACTGCAGAGTCTCATGCAGCTGAAAATGTTTGAAAACGTGGAGGAGCGCGAGGCGGAATGGACCGGTTAGCCTACCCTATGTTTGGATAATGAACGGGCCTGGTGTGGATCGACAGGGACTTAGCGGTGCACGGGACTCACAGAATGGCGTTCCAACAGGTGAGTACAACATCACATTTACTAAGATGTCTGTCATTCTCCAGAGGAGGACGATCCATGTACAGGGGCATATACAAGCCACATGTACAGTGCTGCAATGCATTTGCTTAGTGTGCAAGTGTGTGTGCATAGCATGGGATACTTTTGTGCTCACCTGTGTTGGCCTTATAATGTTCACGTGCGTGTGCGTACTAGGCATTGTGCAAAAACGGTGCAGTTTTCTCTTTGTTTTAATGTGGTTGTGGCTGCAGCCGCTGTGCATTTTATTTATGTATCTCTGTGCTGTGCGCTCTGGTGATGTTTCTCCTGTAAGCTCTATAAGAAGTGTCCGATTATTTATGTAATTTTGAGTATTACCCTCTTTTCTGATTGCATATTTTATAATCAGTTTTATTTACTGGCTGCAGAGTGCCTTGTGGGCCTATAAGTGTTTGTTTGGATAGAAGGGCTGTGTGGGCTAATGCATGCTTATATGTTATATGATTTAATAGGTCTATCATATAACATCATCTTCACATACCTTTCTTCTTTACCCTCCTTCCACCCCTTTTCCTTTTAAAAATGCAAGGCATTAATGTTTGCTCGGAGTGCATTGTACCTGACCTACTTTTTCTAAGTACATTTTACACAAGAAATTCTACATATACTTAGATAATATTTCTTTAAAGTGCAGTACTTTTACTTGAGATGGTTTGTGTTGTAGTCTTTCCATCTCTGCCCCAACACTTGGTAATAATCCCACATTGTACAGGAAAACTGTGCATGCACTATAAGTTGAACAAGGAAATTCCAAAAAGTAGATGATTGTATGGTACCAAGCAGGCAATGTGGTAATCATTTTACAATTTTCCTTTGCAGTCTCCTCCAAATAGCTTTGCCTAATCAGGGAATGTATTCAAAACCTTTATCGTTGGGCTGCTTGTGCTTCTTGACCTGCTGGATATTATCAATGTTTTTGCGTACCCAGATCTCTGCAATTAACTTGATGAGTACAATTATTACTATTAGGCATGATGGCCAGAACTACAAAAATAGAAAACAGTCTGTATGAAACCGGGAGTTATTTTAAACTGCTTGTGTTTTGTTCTCTCTGTTGTGTTGTGAGGGTTCCATATGCAGGGACATATACAAGCCATATGTGTAGTGTTGCAATGCATGTGCTTAGTGTGCAGGTGTGTGTGCATAGCATGGGATACATTTGTGCTCACATGTGTGTTGGCATTAAAATGTGTGTTTGGGGGTGTGCATAAGTAGCTGGGAGAAGCATTGCAGTGCATCATTCTGCTCCACTTGCTGTACAGTAGCAGTCGAGGCAACAGAGAGAGGGAGAGAGAGGGAAAGAGAGAGAGAGACGGAGGACAGGGATGCTCCGTAGGCATGACAGATATGACAGCAGTGGCACTGCTTTCCATTTGCTTGTGCTGGTGGTGCTGCTCCCAAACGCTCACTTTGATGTGTTTCAGATAACCCTCCTTTTCTACTCTCATTAAACTTTTCATTGCTTTTTATTGAACTTTTGATTATCTTGCATTTTCAATTTCATATAATTTTTTCATTGAAATTTAATTCGCTGGCACTGAGATTGGATCTGTAGAGGGGAGAGATAGGTAAGGAGAAGAAGGGGTGTGATTTCCTTGAGGTCCAGACATCTCCACATCAGAAAGTCAAAAATGGAATATACGTGGTTGTGTGTGTG